>PVKN010012258.1:0-20921 GCA_004027915.1 Capromys pilorides
GTATGGGATCTGCACTCTTAGAGTCTTCAGAAAGAATGATGACTTCATTTCAGATCTCTGGTCTCCAGAACTATGACAGAATAAACTTCATTTGTTTGTTTTATTTTTAAAATTTTTATTTTAAAGGAAAAAATGTCAAAATTTCAAAACAAGATGACAGAAAGATAACAATCATTAATATATTGCATATTGTTATCTTTCAATTAATACTCAGAGTACAGTATATTAGTATTTAATTGCCCAAACAATACTAGCACAAACTTTATTTTCAATGAACTAAGAAAAATGAGCAGTACAACTGTCTTAACTATTTTTTTGTATATATATATATATATATTTTTCATTTTTCTTTTCCCTTCTCCCTTTTCTCCACTCCCCCAACCTATTTTTCTTTTCTCTTGAGGTCTATTCCCATTTTACAATATCCATTGTACATTTTGGATCTTATTTACTCTTTCAGCTTCTCACACTAGGGCGACAATACAATGATTTGCTTTAAACCCTAGTTGTGGAAATTTGTGTGGTATCCCTAGAAAAACTAAAATAATATGTCTCTAGATGTATACATACATTTATATACATGCACATAGATACACACACAAACACACACATTTACATATATGCACATATATTGCTACCAAAGCAGAATAACAGAAAGTGGACAATTTAGAGGGAAATAAATTTATCTCTCACAGCTCAGAACCTGGGGAATCCCACCAGGCAAGGGCTTCCAGGTGTCTCATCATGATGCCTAAGAGTGAAGAGAGAGCAAGAGAGGACAAACCTCAGTTCCTGTGGTAAGCAGCATCAACCCACTCAGGAGAGTGGAGATCCTCATAAGCCAGCACCTACCCTTAGACCCCAATTCCCAGAACTCTTGCTCTGGGACTTAGGTTTCTAACCTATGAACTTTGGAAGAGGGTCACATCCAACAAAGCAGTGTAACCAGATATACTTAGTCACAAGAATTTTTTTCTTCGTTGATAATAAATCATCTGATGAGAACTCTATCTTCCATAGTGTTGTAATTATTTTACTTTAATGTGCATTCATAATCTCTTATGTTTTTTGGCTTCATACCAACCAATGTATAGTTAAGAGAAGAGTACCTTCTAAAAGTTATAAGCACAATTTACTTAGGATATAACTAGCTTTATGTAGTTTGCCCAGGTGTCACTTAAAGAAAGCTAGATTAACTCTATTATCCCAACTCAGAGAAATTACTGGAATGTAACTTAGCTTAAAGTTTGCATTCTTGGGTTTTGGAAGTAAGGCACCTGTGACCAAACATTAACTGATTGCATGGTGCTATATACGTTATTTCACTTCTTTGTGATTGAGTTTCATCGTCTATAAAATGAGGATAGAAATTTACCAAGTTTCAGCGAAAAAAAGACAGGTTAGTGCAGGTAATGCATTTGAAACACAGCCAGCACATTTAACCAGCTACTCTTGGTTAAAGATTAGTTTTGCAGATGAAATATTGAAATTGCAATAGTTTCACCTTCATTCTTCCTATATTTGTTTTCTCATCTTATTCAACAAGTAACTTTAAGCCTCCATGTGTGTTCCAAGCATTCTACATAAAGTTTTCCGCATAATGCAGCCCAATGTTTCCTGTGAGTTTCTGTATGTTTAAGGTTATCATTTTCACATTGACTCTAAACACTAAAAGATAAGGAGCCAAGGGAAGTGGCGGACATCTGTAATTCCAGCACTCATGAAGGTAGCGAAGGAAGACCACAAGCCCCAAATTCAGCCTGGGCAACTGAGTAACATAAAGAGATACTGTTGAAATTAAAAGAAGAGAAAAATATTAAGGATGGGCTGGGTATATAGTTTCCTATCAGAGCCATGAGTTTAATCACCAGTACCAGAAGGATTAGGAAAAAAAAGAAGAAAATATCCAAAAAGATGCTGTTGTTTGAAATGACACTAGTTCTGGGGATGCCTCTATCACTGACAACTGTAAGCTGCTATCATTTTTTCCTTTGTGACCCTTGTATTTTTCCTCTATTAAGTAACATGCTGGGAAGTAGAGATTGGAATGCTTATTTGCAAGTTGTTTCCAGTTTTAAAATTCCCATACTAGAGCAATTTCCTTGTCAGTGTGCTGTACTGCCTCAGGGAATCTGATATGAAATACTGTGCAGTAGCACCATCATTTCACAGCTTGGCTTGCTGGTCAAGTCTATTTCACAACCTGTATCTTTCATGGAAAATGAATATTTTAAAGTAGGGACCACTTCTCAGCTTGTCAAGGTGGTCATTTGAGTCATTGACAATGGGAAATGAAAACCTGAAGAGGACCAACAGGAAGGAAAGAGAGAAGAAGGAAAGAAAGATGGAAAGAAGGAACAAAAGAAGGAAGGAAGGAAGGAAGGAAGGAAGGAAGGAAGGAAGGAAGGTGTATTTTTAGCACAAAGATAATTTTCTTAAACATAGTTTGATGCCCCAAAGTAAAAGTGGGCTTCTGCTTCCTGGACTTTTCTTTATTGACTCTGGGGAAGCATCCCCTAAAAGCCTGCCCTGAACCTCCCTTCCTGTTGGCCCGCTATCCTAAACATTGCTCTGCCTCCTTGATGAAGTGGTCTGACCCCTCTGACAAGAGTTTCCACGCCATCTCTTCACGCCTTGTTGGTTTAGTTTCACATGATAAATGGTGTGACACACATTCGGCAGGGCTGTTGGTACCTGCTCTGTAAATGACTCTGGTATCATGCCGCCACAGGCAAAGTGACCATCTCTCAATTCTGGCTGAGTATTTTGACTTCAGGTCTTGAAGAATGGAAGCTAGTGATTTATGGGACACAAAAAAGCATAAATGGCCTTCTACTGCTTTTGACAAGGACAGCTTTCCAGGATGACCCTTAACCCACGCTTCCTTGGCAGATAATATTGTTCTGGCAGGAAAGCTTAGCATCCCTTCTTCATCACAAAAGCTGGAGGTGTTTGCAGCAGACAATTTTATGTGG
Source organism: Capromys pilorides (assembly GCA_004027915.1). NCBI lineage: Eukaryota > Metazoa > Chordata > Mammalia > Rodentia > Capromyidae > Capromys > Capromys pilorides. The sequence continues at coordinate 2,976 of PVKN010012258.1, forward strand.
ATTTGGACCTGGTCAGTGGATCATAGACCACTGGAGCAATTGCATAAATGGTGTTGGTTTAAACTGAGTCATTTTTATTTTTATCAGTTTATTGGCACTGTTGTCAATAATTGTGTTGCTTCTAAAAGTACTAGCTTTGGAAATGAGACAAATCTACTTCACAGTTTGGGCAGAAGTTAGTTGGATGAGAAAAACTGTAATCCTTTGTCCAGTAGCCTGTGTTTTATAAATACTCAGACTTTTCCTAGGTGGTGTGTTAGTGGCTAACAAATTCAGTGCCTTTGCAAATCACCTGAGCTATAGTACCTCACCCACCTAGGCCCAGCTACAAACTGAGGACCAATGCTCAGATGAAGCTGAGGAGTTTGCATGAATGGTGGGAAGAATTGGCCTTGTTTATTCAGACTTAAGGGTTTTTTTGAAACATGTAATTGATACTAACATCTCAATAGTAGTGGGGGACACAGGATACCCAACAATCAAATGTAGTGGAAAGAGTTGGTGTGGATCAGCTTTCCAACACAAGGACAAATAATTTCACTTGTAAGAATAAAAGACCTCCAAAAGCATGCTCTAGTCCATGACTGACTGATCTGTGGAAATTTGCCTAACCAGGTGGGGAGTGTGCATGTGGACAAAGCCACTGAGCACAAAACCCAGGAGCAAAAACAAAAGAGGAAGAGGAAGAGGCAGGGGGTGTCTCTGAGAGAGGGTTAGGAAGGAGATTCGAGTACATCCGCCCTTCTACTTCTCTTGTTTCCTTCATGGTCACAACCCCAGCAACCTAAGGTCCCCTCATGAAGCCTTATCTCCTAATAGTGCCGCCCTGAGGGCCGAGCCTTGTGTATCTATTTGAAGGTGAGGTTGGGTGAGATCTAGGATGCAGCCAGGGGTACCAAGAAATCACTGCTTGGATTGCAGGGACCTAGGCTTTGACCTGGGAAGTCAGCACTTCACTAAATCAGCACGGACAGCATTGTTGTCATTGTGGTCCTGTCAAAACTATGTGTCTAGTACAGATTAGATGCTGCATTTTTTTTTTTAATTGAACTAAATTTGAGTTTGCAAAAGCTGTAACAACAAGACCTTTGTCTCTAGACTTAGTGGCCTTACCAGGAATTTGTCTGGTGTAAACCCTGAGGCTTCAGCGATGCTTCTTCTAAAAGTGGGAGGGGAGATTTTGCAGGAGGTCATCTTAGAAGGAGCTACATGCTTCAGATAATCCCACAGTGCTTGGCCCCAGGCTGAGCACACTGCAGCCTCTTTGGTGATATCAAATACACCTAGCCGATTATAAACTTGTTTCTTCCTGCTCCAGCTCTCACATGCAGAAAGAGGAGTGGTTTGCTTTGCACTGAATGAAATTTTCCTGTAGGAAAAAAAGGGTATTTTAGATTTCTATAGTGACTCACTTTTGTTCTTAGGAGTATAAAACAAGACATATAAAACCACTTAAGTTTTGAAAAATATTTCAGATAGGGCAGGCTTAAAAAAACAAAGCAAAATTTTCAGGAAAATTCATTTCTAATCTTATGGTAACATTTTTGGAAGGTGATGCAATGGATACCATTCTAATTTATTTTGCCTGGACTTGTCTAAATGTGACAAGACATGAGGCAAAGAGACATTTAAAATAAACTGTTAAAAGATCTCTTGGCTTTAAGAGCAAAAAGTGACATAGTGCCCAAAGCAAACTTACTTTAGTTCTATATATTCACTTTCCAGAAAGCAATGGAAAGCAGAAAGGAAGAGAGAGAGAGAGAGAGAGAGAGAGAGAGAGAGAGAGAGAGAGAGAGAGAGAGAACACAAATAGACATAGGGGCTGCGAAAGTAAATTTAAAAATCTGTTCTTAGGACAGGGGAGATAGCTTGGAGATAGCTAAATGCCTACCTGGGAAGGGCAAGGACCCAGGTTTGATCCCCGGTACCACATGCCATGCCAGCTCCAGAATCCCTGGGCCTGCTGTGCCAGCCCCCAATGGGGAGTGATGGGCACACCGTAATCCCAGCACTGGGGAGGCTGAGACAAGAGGATCAGTATGAATCTGAGTATGTAGCAAGACCCTGTATGAAAAACAAAGACAAACAAACCAAAAAAATCTGTTCCATGATACAGACTGAGGAAAAAAAAAAAAGGCAAGGTATTCTAATTATTGTCACTGATGTCTATTTCACTTGAGACAAGATATGTTGCTCAAGTGGAAAAGTACAGATTGGAGAATATGATTCCTTATCTTCTTTCATGTTTTTCTTTCCCCTGTCCTTTCCTTCCTTCTTTCTTTTTTCTGGGGTGGGGGTTGGGGATCAAACCCAGAGCCGCCTCACACATGCTGAGCAACTGGCTGTACCACCAAGCTATGTTCCCCGCCTTCTTAATTCTCTTACTAGGTCCTGAAATTCCAGTTAATCACTGAGCGGCCCTTAGACTTCAGGTTGTGCTGCAGTGTGATTCTTTAGAGAAAATCACTGCAACTGTGAGTTCAAATCCCAGTTCCACTGACCAGCTCTGCGATGCTGAAAAGATGGTTTCATGTCTTTGTGACTTAGTTTTATTGTTTGTAAAATGAGGGTAATCAAATTGCTGTGCTTATAGAGGACAGAACCAGTCCACACACACAAAATACTTAAAGCAGTGCCTGGCACACATGTGCCAGAAATCTATTAATTACTGGCTGAATAAAAATCTTTTGAAAACCCTGAGAGCTGGAACCCACAAAAATCAAAATAGGTAGAGTAGCAATACGTTGTCCAGGGATCCCATTAAAACCAAGCAGAATGCTATTTAAAAGTCCGCTGCCCTGGCTGTACTACAGGCAAAGGGGCATCAAAAAACTGGAGTGGGGGGGGGGCAGTTCAGAAACATGAACGTATCGATGTAAAGCACTGAAAGCATCGACAACAGCTGCAGTAAGCCCAAGCCGGAGAACCAGAGGTGGAGCCGGCTTTGTCACGCATCACACAACTTCTAACTATTCTTATCTATTGGAACCCAGGTTGTCTCCATGATTCATATATCATTTAGAAGTCATTGAGTAAAGGTATTGACGGGAAGGTGCCCTCTGTTGCCACTCCGAAGGGTGAATGATTATGGTGATGAGGAAGGAGTGAGGAGCAAAGGAAGCATGCTGTTAAATTTCACCCACTGTCTTCAAGATCACTCTCTAAGTGAAAAGGCAAGGCTGGAAGCTGCACGCTGGGAGAGGGCTGTACAGAGCTGCCATGCACCAAATCATTCGTTTCTCCTGGGGACAGTTAAGCCCCTCCTGTTGCTATTCCCCTCGCACCCACACCTCTCCTCTCAGCTAAAAGAAGATTTGTTGTCCTCTGCAGGGCTGAGAACTTCTCTTCTTGGGCAGTGATACAGGGCAAGGACAGCCCGCAGGCAGCATGCACTGCCCATGGGGTGCTCGTGTCGGGGGGCTGGGAACTGCATCTTTACCCTGTATGACAGGTGTGCATTCTCATGATCCAGGGCTGTGTAGGATTTGATCTATCAAGTGGGCCGTGATGGTTAATTTCACCTGTCAATTTGCTTGGCCGGAGAGATGCCTAGGAGATCAGAAAGGCACCCTTCTGGGTGTATCTGAGTGGGACCTGGCAGCATGATCCTGAGGACTGTATCTGGGTGATCAGGGACTGAAACTTAAGATACCATCAGACAAAATCAGCCTTTCCTGCTCAAGATTGCAGGTGTCAAGCATTTTGACCTGGCAATGGGGAATCTGACCAATACACGAGGAAACTGAAAAACATCTTCTGTATTAGTTAGGGTTCTCTAGAGGAACACAATCAACAGAAAGTGTATTTCTGAAAATGCAGTTGGACTTATGAGGTAACCTCCTCATAGGATCAGAGTTGGGAGAATTTGCAGGTCTATCTGTGTGCTTTAACTAGAGGATTCAGTGCTGGGCTCAGTGATGCAGGAGCAGCAGAACAAGAGGGTGCAGCACCAGCGCAGTGTTGAGGCCTGGAAGTGCTCTGCTTGGCCGCCAGCGCATGTCTGTGTGGAAAGGCAGAGGAAAATGGAGACTGAGGCCCAAAGGCAATAGCGAGCATGGTGCTCTTCAAAGAAGGCCCATGCTTCCCCTGCTCCCCACCTTTTTTCATTTCTGTATTAGGTACAGGGTCTCACTATGCAGATCAGACTCGTGGTGATCCTATTTTCAGCCTCCCCAGCACTGGGATTCTAGGCATGCACCATCATGCCTAAGACTCTGTTGCCAGCTTAGCTTGCGCAGAGGGAAGGGGGTAGTGGATGGTGGGGCATGCAGGACAGGGGCTAGACCCTGGTCCCTGCACTTGCCAAAGCCTTCTTTCCCTTTTTATTCAGACCAGAGTTCAGGTCAATTTATTGGCACCACCCACATCTACCACAGGTCTTGCGCCCTGTTTGCTGACCTAGATGCCAGTCATCCATACACAGACTGTGCTTTACTAATCCGCTAGGTCTCCTTAATCCATTCAATCTGACATATCAGGATGCACAGTCACACCTCCTGTTCCACAGCAGAAGCTTAGGGTTTCCTAACTGCGTTGGATCTGTGGCACTGGCAGCACTGCACCTGGCCCATGCTGCAGTTTGACCTAAACTATGTCCATGCACAAGATCTTCTGGCCTGAGAATGCTTGGGCCACCTCTACAGTCACTGTGGGGGCCACCTCTGCTAAGACCACCTGGGCCCCTTCAGTCCTCAGAGATGCCATAGGGGATGGAGGTTGTATGAAGCAAGGAAAAATCTCAGGAGGTATGACATCCCCCAGAGGCATTCCCAGAGCTGGCGGGAGTGGCGGGCGGGGAGGGACAGTTGTAGCCAGAAGCCTTCTGAGTGCTACCAGCCTCTCCACTTTGGGTCCTGAAACCTGGGGGATCAGGGGATTATGCAGCACAAGAGAAAATAACAAGCAGAGACCACTTTGGCATCTATGATCAAAACTGGGAGCCTGCATCGCGAGTGCTCAGGAAAGAACCAGAACACTTGCTGGGTGAACCTTTGAAAAAGAAGCCAAACTAAACTGATATCTGGGTAAGATTCATTTCTTTTCTAACTTAGACACAATTCTCTGGTATTTTGTAACATAAACAATAAATGATGCTAAGCATGACCAATATTTATATAAAATAGAGGAAAATAGAAAAGCAGTTAATAGATTCAAGTGTATGTATTTAACAAAACATGGATAAATATATATATATATATATATATATATATATATATATATATATATATATATATAGTCACCACCGTTCTTAACTCTAAAAATGGTGTAAAAGCCATAATCCCTGAATTTCTTTCCACTAAATTCCTTACATTTCTCTCCCACTCCCTCTCTTTCTCTTTTCGTGCAGGGTCTCACTACGCAGCTCAGACTCATAGTGATCCTCCTGATTTTTGATTTCTGCCTCCCTAGTGCTAGGATTACAAGTGTGCTTCACCACGTGCGGACTCCTTTGCAGGCTCAGCACACGTGGGGGCCGGGGCGGGGGCGGAGGCAGGGCTGGTACGGTATGCGGTGCCAGGGATCGAACCCTGGGCCCTGCACTTACCTCAGCAAGAGCTTAGTCCACTGAACTACACCACTGGCCTCTTTCCTTTCTCCTGAACCAACTGTTAAACTGTTTATTGTTAGATGACGGTTTGGTTCTCGTGTTTCTGCACATCCTTCATGTCCTGATACTGTGAACGCTGGATTCGAAGTCCTCTGCTCCGGGACACTTGCATAGTATATAGCTTTGAGGAAAGACTGTGCATGTGTTGCTGGAGCTAAAAGTAGGCTTACTTATTGTCCTGCATGGTAGAGACAGCGTCTCCTGCGGCCAGAGGTCAGGCAGGCGTACTGCCCAGGAAAAGGGATGGAGGCTTCCAAGGCTCATGTACGCACCACCCGGCCACCTCAAATCACCAGCGAGAACTGGCACCAGGGTGAGGGCTGCTCCTCTGTTACTATTCTGGGAATGATGAAGTCCTTGGCTCTGACTCAGGAAGCTCTGGTCTTGCCAGCATCAATAATGGCTGTAAGAAGCAACTTCGTTAATTTGCAAGAAAGTGTCAACTGTGTCACAACTCTTTCCTTTTTGTATTTTATTTTAATCTCACACATTTGTGGAGTAAATTGTAATAATTCAATCTGCATATACGGTATGTGGTAATCAAATCTGATCATTAAAATTTCCATCTCCTGAAACAACTAATAATTATTGTTAGGGTTTTTTTTTTTCTGTTGTTCTTGGTTTGTCTTTTTGTAGTACCCAGGATCAAACTCAAAACAACTAATTGTTGATTAACATATTCTAATTGTATAGATATGCAATATGGTGTGTTATTTCAATACATGCATGCCTCAAGTGCTGATTGAATCAAAATCATTAATATTTCTTTCTCCCTTTGACCTCACAGCCTTTAAGCTCCTTCTGGTTATTCGTAACACAGGTAATGCATTACTGTAAGCTATAGTCACCTCTCTGCATGCTAGAAAATGTTCCTACTCTCTAACTCTGTTTGGCTACCATATTATCTAACTTCTCACTACCCCTTCCTTCAGACTCTGTCCTCCATTTATTGACCATTGTGCACTGATGAGCTTCTGTTCATTCATTTATATGTGACACAAGTCACAAAGAATTCAACTTTCTGTATCTGACTTATTTCACTTAACATAAAGTCCTCCAGTTCCACATATTTTGCTTTAAGTGGTAGGATATCATTCCTTTCATGGCTGTATACATCTCATTATATGTATATAATGTACATTATATGTACATTTTAATCCACCCATCGCTTTATGCCTAAGTACATATACTAATTGATATTCTCACAATTAGAGTAAGAGAGCTCCAACTTCTCCATATCCTCAGTAGTATTTGCTACTTTTTGTCTAATAAAAACTATTATAATTGGGGCAATCTGATATTTCATTATAGTCTTCAGATCATTTATCCATAACTTAATTGGATTTTAAAAGTTTTACTACTGAAGTTTAAAAGTTTCTTATGTAATCTGTATACTAATCCTTTGTCAGAAGAATTTCTTTTAAAATATTTTATCATTCTCTAGGTTGTTGACTATGTATGACACAGCAGTTTCTTAGTTTCATCTAATTCCTTTTGTCTAGTTCTCTGTGCTTTTATAGTCTTATCATCAAAGTGCAGCCTCTACTGATATTGTGAAGCACTTTCCATATGGATTTACCTAGTTCTTTCACTGATTTAGGTCTTCCATTTATGTCTTTGATCCATGTTGAGTTTATTTTCATACAGCTTGAGAGTTAAGAGTCACTCTTCAACCTTACACATGTGAATATCCAGGTTGCCCAACACTATTTATTGAATGTATGCTTTGAATGTATATATTTTGCACCTCTGTGGAGAATGTCTTGGTTGTAAATGCTGTGGCTTACATATGTGCAGTGTGTTCTATTCTATTGGTCTGTATATCCGTTTTTAAATAAGTTCTGCACTCTTCCAAATAAGTTCTGCAACTCTATCAAAGTTGGTAACACATTTTGCTTCAGAGGAGCACGCTGCCTCCAGCTTTGTTCCTTTTGCTCTGGCAAATTCTAAACGCACTGGACAATTCCAAGCCCTGGGTTGCTTTCCCTGCCACAGTTTACTAACCTGGTCCCTCTGAAGCTTTCCCTCTGTGAGAGCGCTCAACACCCACCCGTTAGTGTGTGGTCCCTTACGCTCTCTGCTAGAGGCTTCATGTCCTTTTTACTGCAGATGTGACACCTCCTCTGGCTGAGGAGCTGCAGTTCACTTATTCAAGACAGAAGCACCAAAATTCTGACCTCTTGGAGCTGCTGTAAGCTGCAATAATCCTGCATGGGCGAGTGTCACATACATACAAAAGATGACAATATTTTAAACCAAATCAAAAGACAGCATCATTGCCTGTTTCCTAGGGCACACAAGAAACAGGATACAGTTGTTATTTGATGGGCAAGCTCTTCACTATTGAGAAAACAAGTAAATGAGGGAACTTTAGGTGCAATAAGCTGGTGAACTGACTAATTTATATTCTCCATGGAAATGGTACAAGCCAAATACTTTGGCACAGTGGGTCTCAGATAGATTATTAAAGACATTAACAAAAGGAATGGGGTGGGGGGAGAGCAAGCATTCCAGCACTGCTTCTGCTTATTTGTCCTGGGAAGTTGTCCCAGTCAGGTTAGAGGAACTTGGTACAAGCAGTCACCAGAGGTGATGTGGATAAGGAGCGAGAGAGAAAGAGAGAAGAGGCAGACAGAGAAAAAAGATAGAGAAAGGCCCAAAGCTACAAATCTATGTACCAGCCCTGCAGTAACCTAGCAATCAGGGCATTAGCAGCCAAAGAGCTTTTCATGTGGAGGGGGAGTTAATGGATTTATATTATTTGTGGTTATCTGGATTTCAGATTGACACCATAAATATTCAGACTCTGAACTCAGCTGGAAGCAGCGCTGCTGACTTTTCTGTGACCTAGCTGGAAACTCTAAATCAGCTGTCTCCTTGACTTTCACGGGAATGACACACTCCAAATCCACAAGATAGCATCTCCTCCGTGTTTTATTGCCACCAAAAGACCTCAGCGTGGTATGGTCTATAACTGCAGCCTCTCTCATGAATGCCAAGTCCAGTTAACACTGTTAAATCACAAAATTCTCTGTCCTAGACTGAAGATGGCCTAGACTGTGGACTCTGAGAGTTTATTCTACAAATGTACACAGCAGACTTGTACATAAGGCTGATTGGGATCTCCACCCAGGCTCTGGCCATTCCATAGATCCTTTCCAGGTACTTCCTTATTTTGTTTTTATGTTTGTCTCTGGGAGATAAATTTATGGGATGTCTACAAAGGTATAGGAACCTTTTCTTCATAGTACCCATGAGCTGCTCCTTGCTCTTACGGTCACCAGCTGGAAGAATTGAGAGTCCCTTCCTGCAATGGGTATGCATCTCTCTCTGGTCTACTTCAGAGCTTTTGGGAAGGTTTAGGTGTTGGAAGGAGGACTCTGATCCTCCTTGCAGGGATAGAGGAACCTTCCATGGGCAACAGAGTTGCTCTGCCCCATGACAAATTGTACTGAAAGTTTGACAACACCAAATCCATCATAAGGATTGGCCGGCTCCTTCTCTCTGTCAGCTTAACAGATGTGGCAGCAGCCACAATGTCAATAAAGGTTGTGTCATGCTTCAAAGAAAAAGGGGCCAAAATAGCATTTAAGTAATTGCTTGAGGGGGAAAAAAATCAAGCTGTCTTTCTAACCAGGCAATGGCATCGTCGCGATGGGCTCCACACGTGGGCTGCTTCTCCCTTTCTTTCCCTGATGAGTTGAAAGGTATTCTCGAGGGAAGATGTGAACGTCTATTACCAGGAGAAAGGCCAAGGCATTTGCAATCACAAGTTGTGGCTTCGGAGGTCCCTCCTACTCAGCATTTGGAAATCCACCAAGAGTTCTTATTTTACCATTGACCCAGACCATAATGCACCCCAGATGTTATAAAATTTTCTTTGCATATTTGATATAATGCAGGGGGCATGACAGGAGTAGTCATTAAGGGAAAATAAGCACCGTTCTGTACTTGCTTTATAGTATAGTACTGTTAAATCTTAAATCTTATATGAGACATCCTATTTTTCATTTATGTGCAATGTCTAAGGAACAGTTTAATCCTGGCACATAGAAATAATATTCTAAGGGAATGAAGAATATCATGAGTAAGGAATGGTTAGAAGACTAGAACAGCTGAAGTGCAAACTTAGAGAGGGGGACTGGAAGCTCATGAGAGTGGAAAGGTAGGCAAGACAGCATCTTGGCCTAGGGACTCCCAGACAGAACTTGGCCAGTCTGATAGGCCAAGTTCCCTGTAGTGACAATCCATTCCTATGCAATTATTTTTTAATGTTTGTTTGTTTTTAAATGGGAACAGGTTTCGAACTCACAATCTTGTACTTGCCAGGCAGGCACGTGTACCAAAGAGCCATCTCCCTCGCCCCCCCCCCACTCCTATGCAATTATGAGTGCATAAGAGTGAATTCGCACTGAATTTGCATTTTCAGACAAAGTGTTCTGACATCTGTGTGAAATATGTGTTAGGAAAGAGGAAAAGCAGAGTCAGAGAGACCAGGTAAAGATGTTGAGCTAGATTTGGAAAACTATAATGGGAGAAGTGAGCCTGAAACTTATAATAAAATAAAAAGAAGTGGTGAAACCACATAAATGCATATATGGGTAAATAATGACTAGGATGATATGAGACTTAATGTTTTACTGAGGTACAAGAAGAACACTCAGTATAAATGCTCACCTATTTGTTGTGATGGGTACAATGTAGCATCACTAGCTTAGATGAAAACCCTGGAAGCAGAGCCACTGGGGAAGGCAAATAATAAGCTTAGCTCTGAATGATCAATGTCAACTTCTGGTGGATCTAACCATTCTTGTTTCCTAAATCAGATTCCAAATATTTGCCTCCATTGCCATTGTCCAGTCACTGCTAGAAAGAATTTCTATTTTCTTCACAGAGCCACAGTTTTTGGAGCAAATGGTATACTCACTCTAGCCATCACCTGATCAACTAACTTGAAGATAACATAATGCTATACAGAAATCATTGTTGAATTCCTAATTCCTATTACTTTGTTTGGCAAACTTTTGCATCGCTTTTTTTTTGGGGGGGATTGTTTTGATTGCTGTTTTTTTTTTAATCACTATTTTATATGCTTTAAAAAAGAAAATAAATAAAATAAAAGGGTGCCCGACAGTGCATTCCTCTCTGGTCTCACTGCATTACAAACTCTTCCCAGTCTAGGAGTCTGTTGTGGTCTGCTGTGGTTTAGTGCACCCTAGAATGGGATTCTGCTAGTTCTAGAAGGGATGTTCTGGGAAAAAAGTCATTAACACCAAGTAACTGAGGACTGCAGAAACAGATCTTGCTTGTAGATTAGTGCACTGATGCCATATCCAGGTTTAAATAAGTTCTAATTTTTGGAGAAATCCTTTCTTTTACTTGCTGGCCATCTACAGCTGTTGGGACTCTTCAACAAAAGAGGCCTACATCTACTTCAATTCATGCATATTAAAAGGAAACTATTCAGATTCTATAATCAGGGCCTATGGAAGCATAGCTGGGCCTGCGAGACCAGCAGAACTAGGGCAACATCTCTCTGTCTGTCTGTATCTCTGTGTCTCTGCCTCTGTGTGTCTGTCTGTCTGTCTGTCTGTCTGTCTCTCTGCCTGTGTATCTGTCTGTCTGTCTCCTCCTGTCTTATACACATCTCAAATGGACTTTTTCCAAAGAGGTGGGAGCACATCCACGAACAGTGACAAACTTGTGCTCAAGTTTTCCTACTCAAGAACTATCTTCCCACATTTACAACTTAATAACTCCTGGGCTTCATACGTACCATGACTGACTAGTCCTAGTAGAATCCTAGATTTGAAGAAGAGAAGAACCATATGTCTTTCCTAGAAGGAGGTTCCCTCTTAGAAGAAGATAGACCTCCAAGTTAAAACAATAGATGTGTGCTACACCACCTGTGAAGAAAGTTTGGCAAAGACTTGAATGCATCAAGTCATTTAAAATTTTCTGTAAGGGCCATAAGAATTTAATTATGCAAGCACTGAGCTAAGCCTGGTTTTGAGGATATGAAATAGGGCAGAAACTGTTGCTGCACGCACCAAACCAGATCCAGGACTTACTCTGCTGTGTTCCTATGGCACTGAATATATGCATATGGCAAGCACTTAATACAACGCTGCATCATTACTATTTATGTGCTGCTCATCTCTGGGCCATGAGCTCCTTGAGATCAGTGGCTGTGTCTTCATCATTTTGTATGCCCAGTGCCTGGCACAGAGTATGGTGCATTAATTCAGTGGCATTTTACCTCCTGCTAGGAGAGGAAGAAATAGTTATTCCTTGGTTTGAAACTGTTCTCAAGTCACCAAGGCAAAACTGTTTCAAGCAACAACATGAAAAAAAAAGAGGAAGTTTTTTTTCTGTTGCATTTCAGATAAACGATACTATTGAAAAATAGGATTGCCCCTGAGGTCACAGTCTTCACTTGGGGACACCTCCGTTCTATTTGCTGATCAAATGGAAAGGTAGAGCTAGGTGACTAGTTGCCTTCTTGTGTGTTTTGTACATGCATAATCATATTACCCTGGGTATAAATAAAAATGGTGCTAACAAATTACCATTTATATAGTGTTGTGTTCAGGACTGTTTAGCAGTGATAGCAATAGTAAAGATTGTTTTTCTTGTTGTTTTTTTTTTTTTTTTAAACATGAAATTATGAATCTGCTGACCAGTGTTTAAGGTGCTCTTGGTATGTGGAAGATTTGCAACTCTAATTACCAGACTGATCAAAAACATGTTTTTTCCTTACCGACATCATCCCATGAACCAATACAGCTAACGAGCCACAAGAGGCTGAAAGCCACTACTACACTGTTATAGTCCTAAGACGGTGGACTTCTCTCTGCCATTACTGGTCCTTGCATTTCAACTCGGAAGCAAGAAGATTTTGAAAAACTGACAGGCATCTTCTGTGGGAGCTGTGATATCTTAGGCTTATTAAAGGAACCAAATAACGTTTCCTTTATATTTCTGAACCCTCAGGAGTTTGGAAATTAATTCGAGTTGATCAATGGACTGGCTTCCACTCCACTTAGGAGTATGCCACGTGCAGGAGCAGCACTGGAAATGAAAAATATAGCCATATGCAGATTCCTAGTTTAACTCCCGAAATAACTCCTGGCGTGGTTGGCTTCTCTCCCTCATCTAGTTACCATCTGGGGCTTGTGTGTGTCTGTGTGTGCACGCGCGTGAGCAATAATACCTCCTCCCCACAATCTGCCAGGCACAGACCCCCTCCTTCCACCTCTCCCACACTTGTGTATTCACTGAATCAGGGATGCGGAAAGGATTTCAGATCGACTGAAAAGGCCCAATATCTGCCTTCCTGCCAAAGCTTTTGCATATACTTTATGCCTGCCTTAAAAGAAAAAAAAAAAATAGAAAAGAAGAGCTGATCTTTAAGACGGAGTAAGGAGACTGGTGGCAATAGGATTTAATTTGGGAAGGTCTAGGGCCGTATATGGTTCCTTAAGCCAGTATGGGGAAATGTTTAATTCATCCGAGACTGCAAACATTTCTGTATAAACTTAACAACTGACTCAAACCATGGCCTGTTTTACTCCTTACCTCAGGAACTTGTTTATTTCACATTTCTTTGGTTTAGAAATGACCTGGGTATTGAACTAATTAAAAAAATAATTTAATATGTAGGAATAAATCCTAACCTCACTGAGACCTTGTCAGCCAATTTCAACCTGGACTGCAACCTTAGAGCTGAATAGTAAATCTCCTGTAATAGGGGCTTCCAGATCCACTATATCATAGAATGCTTTGCATGCTTGTCAGCAAGCACAATTCACCCGGCCACTGCCTTCACCAACTTCCTGAAACATGAGGGGCTGGGAGTGTTAATGGGGAAGGAGAGGGGCTGAAGAGAGGGCTGCTGGATTTAGGTATTGACAGTGGGGGAACGCAGGGCTCTGGGGGTTAGGGTGGGGTTGGCTGTGGAGTGGGAGTCGCTAGAAGTGAAAAATGGAGGTAGAGGAGAATGAAACCAGAAACCATTCTGCTTTCTCCTTCTCCTCTGGGGAGGCGGATGTACTCACAAGAAGCAGATATCTTAGTCTTTGGTTCATTTATCCCCAAAATACTAGGTCAAGGAAAGGACAGCCCAGGCATGACACACAGCATGGAAGACCTAAAGGAGAAGACCAGGAGAGGCCTGAAAGTGAGAAAGGTTTTGCTCATCAACAGAGAAGTCTGCTACTGGGAGCAAAGGCTGTGAAATAGCGGCCTCCTCTTTGTCTATGTGATGTGAAGTGAACTGTTTAGTTTGTTCCTGTTGGAAGAGGGGTATGTGGTGGCAGATACTCACTGTGTCCCCTCAGTGGACCACCCTAAAAAGATGTGGCTCATCTCTTAGGGGAGAGCTGTGAGATTTGGAATGACGAAGCTCTGTCACCCTGAACTCCTGCTTGCTACTGTTGAAAAGATCCATCAGTGACTCAGTGGTTTTTGCTAAGACAAAAGCATGGAAATATCCACTTTGAAGAAAGAAGAAATGTTGAGCAATTTGTGGATAAGTTATTTGTAAAGGTTTCTGATTTGCACAGTAAAGAATGGGAGAAAGGGAAAGAATACTGGAATATTGAATATGTGAGGCATAAGAGACAAATATTTTTGATAGGCAGGTGAAATTAGAGAAATTTAACATGCTTTATACTTAGGGGGGTAAAAAGATTCTGAATTTGATAAAGACCAGGTGACAGCAACAAGCATTTCCTGATTCTAGCCTTTGGATGATCCATAATATGCTAATCTCTTCTCATATGACATTCTAGGTTCTCAGGTTATGAGAAAAATAACATCCTAAGTATTATTCAGCACAAAGGAAATGAGAGGATCAGTCTTAATAGTTACAATAGATTCTGTTTCTTTAAATTCTGTTAGCTGTCAAATACTGGTTAGCAGAATATATACTTATGATCATAACTGCCTGGCTATGGTTTCAGGACTGCAAGAATGTAGAATTCTCAGATTCTAGTAGATTTCATGTTGCTTTTAGTCACATTAGCCACTATGTGATGAGCAAGCATCCAATTTCTGTGGAAATCACTGGGATGAAATAGTGTTCTAAATCCATACCATCACTCATTGGATGGACATTTCTTCTTGAAAATGTGTAATTCAAAGAAAAATAATGCATAAACATAGGGTATAAAAAGCAAAATCAGATACCAGTTATGCTTCCCAAGACTACTATAAATGACTTTTGAAGTGTTAAGCTTATCTTCAAAGATCTCAACAGATATTTTGCCAGGGGTACCTTTCCTTAACATTAATTAAAATTAAGTCATAAATTTTACAACTTCTGCAGAACACATGATTGAGTTTGTCTGTTACCCTGACATCAGAAACACAACATCTTAGAAGCCTGATATTTTCACTTCTTGATCAGAAAGTCTTGCATTACATGGACAGAGATTTTTATTCCTTATGAATCACATAAGGAACAATGTCAAATGACCCAGATCTTCAATCATGAAGATCTGTTGGACTTCAGACTGGCAAATAATTTTTCATCCTTCATCTCCTAGGTAGTATGTCCTCTTTGATCACTGTTTTTTTTTTTTTTACAGAACACCAAACAGTGAAAATCAGAAAGAAAAGATCAACAACTAATCACTTGGAGGTAATTTGAAGAGAGAATATTCTGGGAACCATGTATAAATTTTATACAATTAATATAGGACAGACTTTTAAGTTGTTGAGGATGATATAGAAAAAGTATAAAATGGACACAAAATACAAAAGAAGAAACATCTCCTTTGATGATTTTGTTTAAACTGAATATTTTTTCTCCTAGAATGTGTTAGACCTTCATCCAGGATCTGTGGAAATATCGATACATTTTTACAAGTTATCTGCCCCCATAAGAACTTATGGCTACTATGGAAAACTGGAGAAAACATATGATGTGATTATTTTCAGTGATAGAAAAATAGGCCATACAGGGCAATGCAGGATTGGAAATGGGAAACAAGTGCAGAAAGCCTTGTATTGGTCCTGCTGACTGCTTGGAAGTTCCAGGCCTTTGCATGGAGTGGGAGGACTAAAGCCAAGTCTAGTCATCTTCTTTACTTAGAGATTCACTCTTTAGGGGAAGGTGGTTTGTAGTTCTTTGAAACAGTGTCAGACAATAAGAAACTCACAAGAAGGGCTCTAGAAATCTGCTTAAGGATACCTTTGAAACATTGCTTAATTGGAAATACACAGAGAAAAAAAATGAAACTTTCTTGCATACAGGCAAAGAACACCTGGCCAGTAGTATGTTGAATTTCTAGAACTCACAGAGAGGTAGGAATAACCCTTATTTTCGAAAACCAGAATGGGAAGATTTGGTGAAAAAAAAAAAAAAAGAAAAAGTTAGTTGTCAGTGTCACAGTATACTGCCTTCTTATTAGTGGGTTAAACTAGCCCTAGACTAACCAGCACCCTTGGTTTCCCTTGACAAAACATCAAAGCAAGAATAAAATTAATAATAAGTAATCAACTACTTTGGAGAATATGGACTAAAAATAAATAACAACATAAAAATCCAGCACCAGCAACATAAAATTTAAAATATCTGATATGCAAGCAATTGTCAAGCATGAATATAAGCAGTAAAGTTTGCTCGTATGTGGAGATAACTAATAGAAACAGGTACAAAAATAAGAATTACAATAAAGCTAACAGTAGTGATAAAACAGATATTACCAATATACTTTGTCCCTTAAGTTAAATATAACTTAATGAAAGAAGAAACTGGAAATGTTTAAGGGTTCAGATGAAAAAGAAGGGGATAAAATTAATATTGAAATTAAAAGTGCACCAGATAAAGGAAGCAACTTCATAGCAAGCACTGCGGCATTGAACAAGAAAAGATCAATAAAACTGAACTACACATAATGAAGTTCAGAGAGAAAAAGAGAAATAAAAACAAAACAAAGCAAAGTACATGGCCAAATGACTGTGCCACAACATGCGGTAAACTGTAAAAATTGTAGTGGAGGTCATAGAAGATAAGAGAGGGGAGGCAGGGAAAATTGGGCAAGTGTACAGTAGCCAGAAGCTTTACAAATTTGATGAAAACTGTAAACCCACATATCTCAGCAAGTCACAAATAGCATTAAGTTTCAAAATTCATACCGAAAAAGAAAATATTAAAAACCCAGAATGAAGAAAAATTAACATAACAAGCCGCCACAGGAAAAGACACAAAGATACAAAGGGCTACAAAGGAACAGTGGAACGTATGACAGCTAATTTCTCACCAGAAATGATGCAAGCCAGGGCACAATTCAAATTTAAGAAGTTGTAATAGACAACAAAAATCAACCTTGAATTTCACACTGGGCAAAAATATCTCAGTAAATACAATAAAATAAAGCCATTGTAAGGTATCTAAAACTTACAGTAATTTGCTGTCAACAGACATGTACTCAAGAAAGGTTAAATTCCTCAGGCAGAAAATATATTATGGAATTCACATAGATAAATAACACTGACTATAAGTGATAAAAATTATAAAAAATTTCTTAATTTAAGTACTTAGATAATTGAATATTTAATGCAAGAATAATGTATTTGGTGTTTTTTTTCAGCATGTTAAGCTAATATCTATAACAGTGGATGGGAAAGGGAATGTTACAATACACTGTTTCAAAATTCTTGTGCTATGTGCAAGACATCCATACAACTTGAAGGCAAACTGTCATAAATAAAGATATGTACAGTATCTCTAGAATAACCTCAATGAACTATAACACATAATAATAGTAGGACAATCCTGCGAAGAAATATTACTAAGATCCATCCAGTTCCTAACCATGACAAGAAACAGAAAAATAGGAATAAAAGTGTTGAAAATAGTAGAAAACATAGCAAGCTGGAGGGTTTCACTCAACTATAAGGATAATCACAACAAATAAAAATGACCTAACACTTCAATTTAAAAAAATGCAAAGTTGAATTAAATGGTAAATGTTACACATATGAAACCAAATTTAAATATAAAAAGACAAATAAATTAAAATGAAAGTGTGGACAATATATATTATGGAAATTATAATAAAAAGAAAGCTGGAGTTAGCATATTAGACAGTCTATGGTGCCAGAGATAAAGGACATTTCTTGTTCACAGATTGTTAGTGTACCAAGGGATAAGCAACCAAAAATGTTTGCATTATAGAGCTTTAAAAAGAATGCACTATTAAAGCTACAAAGAGAAATAAATAATCTCCTGACTGGAAATGATGTTATATTGATATTTAAAATAACATTCTCTCAATATTTAATAAACCAGGTAGAATATATTCAGTGATATGTTCTAAAATATGTCTACA
>PVKN010012259.1:0-20919 GCA_004027915.1 Capromys pilorides
TACACTGAAATAGTGATTCAGTCCATAGTTCGATGAATTACGACAAATGCACAAGCCCATGTAACAAACCATCTTTCTAAAAATGCTCCGCCATCCTTTGCATACCTACAGACCACTTTCTGATTTTTCTAACACCATAAAGTATTTTTCTTTCTTTTCTTGAATGCGTATGTGTTTTTTCAGGTCTGATTTAATTTTCTTAATATGATTTTGAATATTCCTTCAAGGTGATACACATCATAGTGTTCAGTCCTCTGTGTTGAGAACTCTAAAACTCTCTAACTAAACATCCCAATTTCCATCTTTGGATTTCACAAGTGTGTGTGTGTGTGTGTGTGTGTGTGTGTGTGTGTGTGTATTTAAATCATTTATTTACTTATGTATTTGGTACAGGGTCTCACCATGCAGTTTGAACTCTTAGTAATCCTCCTGTCTCAGCCTTCCTAGTCCTGGGATCATAGGCATGTGCCATCATGCCTGGATTCCTTGGCTGGCCCAGCCCAGGACCAGCATGAAATATGGCACCAGGATCAATCTGCTGAGCTATCTATCCGGCTTTGTGTATTTTATGTTTATATAAGTTGTAAACAAAATATTTCAGTTAATTGTCTCACATACTATTAAGCCTATCAAAGACATGCCTCAATGATGTCATCAACTTTTTTCTAGTATGTAAATTTTATCTGTTGTCAAACTTGCTATGTCTCTGCTAAAATTTCCTATCTTTGCATGTATGCTGTCCATTTTTTGCTAGTAGAGTCTTTAATTACATATTTTTTAGAATTCCCTATCTGATGCTGATACCGTTGATTATTTTGGCTTTGCAATTGTAGGCTATATCTTTCTTGTTTCTCCCCTTGATGCTTGTTTCTTTCTTCCTTTGTCTTACTTCTTAATTTCTAGAAAAGAGGAGATTAACATCTCTAATGTATTTCCCTAGAGTGGATACGCTTCCCTCTGTGCTCTGCCTGACATGCAATGAGTTTGACACTAATGCGTTTGGCAGAGCTTGGTTCTTGTTAATGTTTGCTTGAAATTTCTTCTTGCCATTGCTATCCTCACTATACACAAGCTTAAAATGCTTCTAATGTTATATTTTTGCTTAGTATGAGACAGACAGCTAGAGCACTTCCCTCAGTACTCTGATTCCGTTTGCAGGTTTCAGTGTGTCCTCTTGCCCTGGATTTATGTCCATGCCCTTGCTCGTGTCCCTCTGGCCATGGTAGGTTGTCATTACTGAATGTGCATTAATTTGGGGGGAGTAGGGTGTATCTGTGTTGGCACAATCACCCTATGTTCTATATACCTGAAAGCTGGAGGTGGTATTTTTTTCAGTGACCTGGCTCCCTACACAGTAGCAGAACCTTCTTGATGGCCTACATTCTGAATGGAATTTTTCAAGTTCAGGTGTAGCAAGGTATTTTCTTTCCCCTGGCTCATTTAGAATAAGTATGAAAAACTTGATTTACTCCAGAAAAGAGATCTGCAAGCCTTCGAAAAAGTAACCTGAAAATATAAATGCATGTAAAAAGCTGTGTCTCGGACAAAAATATATTAAAGGTAACGAATACGAATTATGGAACCGAACTTTTAACAGAATCACAAATAGAGTTGCAGACTTTTTACGTATTATGCAAAACTACCTTGTTCTTTCTTACTTACTTACTTACTTTCTTTCTTTCTTTCTTTCTTCTTTCTTTCTCTCTCTCTTTCTTTCTTTATTATTGCATTTAATAAGAAACAACAATGTGACAGTTTCAAAACACATTAGTAGCACATTTCCAGTATTTGATACAATGCATGTTGTTGTCCTCCTAGTAGTTATACAGAGCACAGGGTGTAGACATGATAATTTTTCTAATTATTATTAGTACAAAAATCTTGAAGACATAGGAGTAGGCAAAGAGTTCATGGACAAACATCAAAATGCACATTTAACACTTGAAAGAATCAACAATTGGGACCTCCTGTGTTTAAGAAGTTTTTGCACCTCAAAAGAAATTACCAACAGAATGAAAAGACAACCTACAAATTTCAAAAAGATTTTAACTAATAAGTATTCAGACAAAGGTCTTCTATCTAGAATTTATAAAAAACTAAAAATCACTAGGGTCCCAAAATTCAAAGACCCAATCAGAAATGGGCATCTGAGATGAATGCATGCATTTCAAAGAAAGAAATGTCCTTTCTTTTCTTATGCTAAAATGTGGGTCTTTTGCCACAGTTAACCCTTAAAATTCTGCCATGTTTTATCACTAGATACAAAGAAAATAATTAAAATTATTGCCCTGAAATTTTCTCCAATGTGATAAATCATGCAGGCAGTGCCAATGATCTGCAAAATTTTCTTCAAAATTCCATAAGGATGTAGTGCAAACAAAGGGGAAGGGGAAAAACTTGGTTTTTGTTATTGCTGATGTTGTGTTGAGTCCATTTCTTAAGAAATTCTTATCTATTCTGAAGTGATATTAAGGGTTAATACTAAAAAACACAGGTAAACACATACATTAATAAGTAATGGTAATAAAGGTCAAGATGGATAGGAGATATGTTCATAACCTTTCTGTTAATTAACAAATCTCCCTAAAAGAAAACGTTATACTCTTGAATATTGGAGCCACGAACTGTATGCAATTATTTACATTTAAATTAACAAAGATTAAGCACAATTAAAATACATTTCATGCTATCTACATTTGGCATGGTCAATAAACACCTATGTCTCATGACTATTCCAGTGTACAGTGTAAATATAAAATTTTCCACTGTTGCAAAGAATGCTATGGAATAGTGCAGGCCTAGCAGACACTACATCCTGTTCTACAAAGTAAGCTATATAAATCTACAGAATTTCTATCCTCATGCATAAGATTATATTGCTACATTCCTATAATCAGCATGTAAATTAATAAAAGAACCTCATGTTAATAGAATAAAATTGAATGGATAAAAAGAAAGATAAGTGTCTAGGTCAAGAAATAGAGGTAACTATTTTATCTAGAATGAGTGGGGAAGACTTCTTTGAGGACATGGCATTGTACGTACAGATATCAGCCATGAGTAGACCTGAGGTAAGAGTGTTTAAATCAAAAAGAATGGAAAGTATAAGTGCTTTGTGCTGAAAAAGAAAAAAAAAAAAGAAAAGGTGGTGAGCAGTGTGACAGGAGCTTGTGGCCACTGCGGGCAGCATTGCCAGACGAGATCCAAAGGAGGGAAAGTGGTCAGGTTGCACCAAGTCACCATGGCACAAAGGGCACGAGGTTCCACTTAGCATCTATTTCAACCCTCACTGGTTTGACTTTTCACACAATGTGAAACTGTGAAATCAGTGAAAACACGTCTTGCGCACTCTTTCCCAAATAGGTTGCCATATGTGACCTAAGTTCTATCAAGTAGCTATGAATCAGAAGCATGGTAGCATCCTGAAGTGCTACCATGTGTAGGAATACTGCATCGCCATGCAAGTCAAAAACAAATGGCAGTTGATTTGACTCTGACAACTATTACAGAAATTTTGATGTGTATTCGCCACTGCCACCATCCTCTTTCTTTTTTTGGTGTGTGCATTTTTGATCCTAGTTTGGTATCCATGACTGTTTCCATGACCATCTTGTATAGTTCATTTGAATAATTTCTTTGTTTGTACAGCTACAATGGATTATATTGTCTGACAATACCAATCAAATACATGGTGTTCTTTCTGGAGTATAGAATGGGGAGCTCAACAAACCCTTCCGCCACGCAGCAAAGGATAAACAGGAGAAAGACGAAATTTACTCAGTCAGGAATAGAATGGGGAGCATCATTACTGACACTACAGAAAGAGAAAGAAGAGAATAAGAGGAAGTATTACAAAACCGTATTAATAGACAACTCTGAGAAAATGAACAAATTCTTATAAACACACAATTATCAGAATCAACTCAAGAAAAAATAAAGAATAAAATATAAGTAGATCTCACAACAGAGCATGTTGGGTAAGTAGTTAAAAATCTTTCTATGAAGAAAACCTTGGAGCAAAAATACTCATCGTTGAGTTCTTTACAGGGGAAATACTAAATCTTTGCAAAGTCTGTCATGAAATAATAGTAAAAAAGAAATACTTGTTTGGTAAAGACAGTCTCTACCAATGACTTATGAAAAGCTAGGGAATGTGGGAAAATATTTATTTAAATTATTTCACTTGAACGTGACCTCAACGAGTCCCCGTGATGACAATGGCAGGAGTGCTAGGTGCGTGATGTTGGGGTGGCCATTTTCCTTATTGCCTTACTTCTCCTTAGACAACCCACAAAACCTGACAAGGTCTCTGTCCCCACTGCGTGTCTTCTGATCCATAAATTTCTATGGCCGCACCCACCAAATTGTTCACCTTCTCTAGATCTATGACGTTTCTCTACTTCTCTTTCCCTCACAAATTTCTTTTATTTTTCTTTCATTATTTTTTTTGTGGCGAATTACTTTATAAAAGTTTGTCTGCAGCAGATATCTGTGGGATCTTTATATCCAACCTTCTTTCTAGGGTATTGACTGACATTTCTACTTTTCTCCACATACTGCTCACTCACGCATTCCCCCCTCATTCCTCCGTGACCCCACTTACCCGAGGCGCCAATTTCTATTTTATCTTAGTTTCAGTTCCAGGACTAAAAACTACTTGGGGAGGAATCAGGACGTTTAATGACGCTAGGTCATGGGAAGCACTTGCAATTCCTCTAGAGGGCAGCGTGGCTTAAGCCTGGGCGTCTCTCACACAAATGTCCTTGCAAAGCGAAATAACTTGTGCTTTGCAAAATTTCTATAGAAAGATAAGCTCCTTTAAAAGTTTATAAGGATAAATGGAGATCCGTAGTTAAAATTATTTCCCTTACCAGTTTGGTCACATCTACCAGGTCTTCCTCCCAAAGTCACTCTCTCCTCCAGGGATGCCCACAGACCTCATCTGAGCTAACACACAAGAGCTTTCCTATTTCCAGACTCCTCTGCTGTCTGGTTAACACAGATGTATCCTTTACATTTCATAATTCTGTGTCTGAGGGAGCTTTTTCATCTCTTCCTTGACCACCTCTCACTCACACTCAAATAAATACATTTGAATGAAAACAAAAGACTTCCAAGTGAGAGAAATGTTTCCAGGGAAGAAGAGTATTTTAGCAGTCTTAAATAGTGATCTTCTGTTTTTCAGAAAACAAATTGGAAATTTCCTAGATGAGGGCCTGAGATCAGGGTTAAAATTAGATCTTTGGTGTTTTCTGCCACCAAAGCAACAGATCAACTCCTCAGTTGACTGGGTCTTTTATAGAGATTCCAAATTTAAATATGAAAAATATTTCCATGATTGTGTGGTCATCTCAAATGGAAAAAATCATGGCTGACAATTAAATCAGTTTTTGTTCTTGTTAATATTTATTTTCAGATGTTACATCTTTTATAGTCTTGTTTTTTTGGAGTAAAATCTTCCTCTTCACTGTTGAACCTGCCGTGGTGGATCACAGTGCTTTTTGTACATAGCAGTTTCTTTAGTAAATATTTGCTCATTTGAGTTGACTTCAAACTTTGATTGCTTAATAAATGTAGCTATTGCACAAAACATGGATTTACTTCAAGAAAATGAAGCAATTTTTTGGATCATTAGGTGAGTAAAGCAAGCACAAGTTCTCAATAACAGAAGTCTGGAAAGTCTAAATATCTGGATAAAATTCACTAGGGAATTATTCAAGCTACAAACTTGCCCTAAAAATGATTGAGAAATATCAGTTTGCATGCAGCTAAATGGGTATACATGAAGAAACATTTGCCTTCTTCTGGCAAAAACATCTGTCCAAAATAACTCTAAAATATATTGTGGAAGAACTATCAAAAATGAGGCCAAGTTTTTATGCCACTTACAGAAGGTAGCATAAAGATATCTCATAGGGAAGAAAGAAAGCCTTCTCAGAATTTTCTTCATAAATGTTCAGAATTGTAGTGTATTTAAAGGTTAAATGTTACTAATTTTAATATAAAATGCTCGTTATTTTGTTTTATCTATTGCTTAATATTCACACATTTTCAGACAGCTTTTATTTTCACTAAAATGAACTAGAGGTGTTAAATATTAAAATTCTATATATAGGGAATAGAAAATGCCACATTTTGGTACCAAAGAACACATCATTTTAACACAGTTAGAGCAGTGACCTAGGATTTATATATTCATTGCTTGACTGTCTATTAATTAAGTCCTATGTGAAACCCTGTACCAAGTTCTATGCATTTTTCTCAGTGTTCCAGCAGCTGATGAATAGGTTACAGCTTTAATTACTGAATAGACACTGAACAAAACAGCACATGTTTAATTTTAAAGCAAGGTGACTCCTTCGTACTTCCCTTTTACCTGTCAGAGGCATTTCAAATCTTAATGCAGATTAGAGAAATCATGTCCACCTTAGGACATTTTGGAAACATTTAAATAAGTTGCACTTGTTGTAGAATGGAATGGAGGTAAGATTTCTTTAAGTAGCATTGTGAAAAGCATATGCCGATTGAGGAGAACCAAAAGAACTAAAATGGAAATGACAGGTAATATTTATCTACTATATCTCTGATCATTTATGTTCACTAGCTTGTGTGGTTTTTACAATGCTCTTTTTTCTTTTTTCCATAGTGATCTGGGAGCCCTGTTCTGTCAATGGGGAACCTCAAGCTCAGAGTAATTTCCTGAAGGTCGCAGAGCTCCTAGGTTGCAGAGCTGAATTCATTTCTTACATAGATCTGTGGTTACTGGATCAGAGTTCATCCTGGAGATAGCTAACATTTAAGATTAGAAAACAACCCTAGGGAAGCCTGGAGGTGAATAACTACATCTGTCAGTAGCTATGCAATGTCTTGTTTCAGTGATAGACATGATATTTACAGTGAAACTGACCTTCTTTTATGTGTAAGAGATTCAATACAGAATTCCACTTACTATGGAAGGATATGAAATTGACTCATGAGATTTGACCTTTCTAGTACTTTCAAGATAAAACTAAAAGAGAGAGAGAGAGAGCGAGGAAAAATAACCCTAAAATTGGCAAGAAGCATATTACAACTAGTGACTAAATTGGAACACTGGACAAAGCATAATTGGAACACAGAAGTGCAATTCTTTTTATTAGTTGCACTATACTCTGCCTTATTTCAGGTTCTAAAACCGTACTTCATTGGGGAAAATAAGTTGAGTTTTCATGAATGCAAAGTAACATGTCATGAAAATGACATACAGGCTCTCCCTGTGAGATCAGATTTTACCTCTCACTCCAATTCATAGCACTAGAGCTCTGTTGGATGCAGGAATAGTTCCTTACACAAAGTACAAAAGTGATACTCAAATTGTCTATTTGGATCAACTTTGAATTAATTGAAAAAAATAATATAAATTGGATGTGTGTCAAGTTTTGGATTTCAACACTGTTGTGATTATGTTGGTCTCAAAATATGGAGACCCTTATGTCCAGAAAAAAAAAAAAAAAGCTATGATTAAGGGTAAAGCAGCAAAAGAAATTCACTACTGCACTCATTCACATACTTTAACTTGAAGCTTCTGTTCCTCTTACACGCATGCACACACACACACACACACACACACACACACGCACGCATGCACACACACATGCACACATAGCTAAGTGACCTTTATGTCCTGCCTGGTAACTGCATGCTGCAACTAATTACTTTTGTCAGCCAAATATAGTATCAGTGAACATTCTGAAACACCACTTTCTTGTCACATTGAAAAAACCTATAATTTGCACTGTGGTCTATTTGTCTCCTTATTTTTACGTACTGTGCTGAGATTTCACCTGTATTAATGAAATTCACTGCAACCTTAGAGAGTAATATTTGCTGTTTTGGAAATAAATGGTAAGTTGACATTTTTGGATTTCACCAGATTTACACAATCCAGCTAAGGGGAAAATTAGTAAAAAATGAAAGATGGCATATGAAAAGTTCATTAAAGCTATCTTAGAGTTTACAGTTTGCTGGGAAATTTTTTTCTTTTAACTAGAAACATTTCAGTAAAACTCATTTCTAATAAAATGGTTATATAATGAAAAACTAGCATGTACTATCTAATGGATAACTTTTAGCTAATTTCATTAATCTTGAATTGAAAATGATGTCATTAAATATAGTTTAGCGATCTCTTCAATAATAAAAATTAAACTGAAATTGTGCAACTGCTGGCATAATGGCTTAAAGAAGATGGCATTTTTTCTTAGATATGCATACATTTTAGTCAGAACAAATCAGAAATTATGTCTGTACCAAAGGTCCATCATTGTTATGTGGGTACACCATTTAAATAACAGTTTGCTTATATAATTCTATTAATTGACATTCAAGCAGCACAGACTTCACAGAATAACCAAGGTGCACTTGAGTGATCTAAGGAAAGAAAAGAAATAGTTTGTGCTTACCAGGAGTCTGTGCAGTCACACCCCAATTCTCTGTGGTGCTTGTCTTGCACAGTCTCAGTTACCCATGGTCAGCTACAGTCCTCTCAGCCTTGTCAGAAACAAAGTGGAATCTTTTCACTATGTCCTTAGAAAATAAATAAATAGGGCTGGAAAATTTATTAAGGAAAGTAATCTTCCAAAATAAGTTTATTAGTTACTTTTCTATATGTTAATTAAGTTCATAGTGTGAAACTAAGCAAAGGAGACTTCAGAAATAAGCACCTCGTTGATTATGTTTACATTGCACTGTTCATTCTTTAGGATAAGAAGCATTTCTTGGCCCAGTACATCCGTGAGCTTTGCTGCCCATTAATTATTTAGTAGTCATATAGGCTATCAGATCAGCTTTCAGAGGATGTCAGTCCTTATGTTCAAATATGTCACAGTGCTTATGTTATTCACCTCACTTTAGCTCATCCTATAAGCACTGTGCCCTTTTACACTTTCAAAAGAAGTATCAGCACAGTATGGTAGAATATTTTGTGAAGGAAGGACCACATTCATATGTAATATGCTCTTCTATTTTATTATAGCTTATTTTTGTTAATCTCTTGTTGTATCTAATTTTTAAATTAAACTTAATCATATATATATATATATGTATATAATCATATATGGAAGAATATAATGTATATGTGGTTTGGTGTGAACTTTTGATTTCAGGAATCAATCAGGAGTCTTGAAAAACATCCTTCATAATTAAGAGAGGGACCACTATGATCTCTTTTGCTTACCATCAGATTCTATGTTTTCATATCTTGTTTAGTATTCTATATCAGTTCAGGATTTGAGTTCGCTTTTTCTGGAAGCTCAGAGGTTAGGTGTTATGATTTTATGAGTGCTAATAGAGGACATTAAACATGAAGGTCAGAAGCGAGGGATATTGTCAGTCACCATACACCTGGAAGCATGTGTGCATCAGTAGATGTTTCACATCTCTTTGTCCTCATGTTCTCCAGAGGTGATGCAGAGAGCTGTTTAGGATGCCTGCCATACACCCGTGTTGCTAGATTCCAGGTGACTGAAATAGAATTATTGTTTGAATCTGCAAGCTTCCTTTTAGGTCAGGCTAAATTTGTGCCAATCTGGGCTACCTCCAGTTATTAGTAGAAAAAAATACATCATACTCCAGAATGTTGAGAGTACGATCCTGCACTTGCAAAATAATTTTACATTTTGGCTTCCCTTGCGTATTTTATCTTTACCCAGGAAGCAGTGTAGCAGGTGACCTCATTCTAATCACATGCAGAAACTGAACTTTCACAATAAAGTGGATATGGGAAAAAAGAGATTAAAAGAAAAGACAGTCAGAAATGAGTTATAGACCCTCACCCCCACCAGCTGGACCTGACGGAGTCATGCCATTGGCTGTTGATGAACTCTACACCTCTGGATTCTGTGTCCTGGAGTTGACATCCACCAACTCTCAGCTGGCTCTGTGTTTTGTTTCTGCTACATGAAGTAGTGGGGGGTACCGACCAATTCCTGGACTTGAGTGTGGACAAAGCCAATATCTGGGAACAGAAGAGACATCATCGAGCCACTGTCAAGCAACAATCTTCCTCCAACTCCAAGCCAGCTCTGCATTTTGCCTCTCCTTGGCCTGGGGCAGCAGGGGCACAGACTAACCAACTGGCCTGATCCTGAATGAGTCCACTGCCCCTAGGACCAGGAGAAAGCACGGAACTGTCTAGGGTCTTGAGGAATTCCAGTGTCATCCACTCAATGTGAATGGGTGAGAGACAATGACAGAAAACTACAACAGAGAAGGCTCATCAGACATAGACCTTGCCTCACACACCACAAGATGTTTAAGATCAGAGTGGGAAAGATACAGGCTCAGCCCTTCGTAGTGAGAAACCAAGCCCATCAAGTGTTGGCAGTAAGGCTAATAGTTGCTTGAGGTCCCTCCCTGAAGTCTACATCCAACAGAGAACAGAAGACTGATTGCTTTTTCCACCTGCCAATATAAGCAAAGACCTGCCTTGGCTTGGACAGATCTCACAGTCTGGCTTGAATAAACAGAGGGGCCTCTGGTGAAGAGAGGGCACTGCAAAAACTTAAGCCTGTAAACCTAAGTAGCGAATAAAATGACTTTGCTCCAATTCAAGACTACTGATCCCAGAAAGACACCATTTGCTCAGAGACACAGATTTACTTTTTATTCAACCATTTACTTATCTTATTATTTCTCTTTCTATCATCTTGGGGGATTCCCCTCCCCTTTCACTTTTTCAGTTTCCCTTTAACTTTTTTCTTTCTTCCTTATCTTTAATTTCCTATCTATTGCTCTCAGTTTTCCTATTCTTGCTTGTTCTTTTCTTTGACTGTTTTCTAATACTATCAATTTTCTTTTACTCCTTAATAGGATCCACACCTCACTTTTCTCTCTTCTCAATGTTAACTGGTTTTATAAATTTTACTTTTTTATCCTCGATTCCCCTAGATCCTCTGACTTTTCTTGCAAAACTATTAAACTTCATAAATGTTTAGGTAGCTAATAGTTCATTCTATGCTATAACCATTTAACAATGTTCTGTTATTAGTGGCAGAAAAGTTGTTCCATTTAATAAATCTTTATTGTTGATCACTATTTGGCTTGTCTCAGTGTTTGTAATATAATTAAAAATCTCTTTTCAAAGGACAGACGAAGTGCGTTATTGGTCCTTAGCATATGGCAATACTTGGTTTATAAGTGACATAGTAATTGATGCTAATTATTCTTTATTATGCCCAAGGTGATACAACTACTGTAATATTTTTCTGGGTGCCAATGTCTGAATTGTCTCTGAATCATTCCTACTTTAGCCCATTAACAGAAAACTAGGCCAAGTACTAGCCTCTCCTCCAAATAAACAGAGGTGAATAGATTCTGGGACAAAGGCAAAGGTTAATAATTATCCATGCCAAGAATTCATCAGGGAAAAGGAGATATTTACTAAAGAGTTCTCAGTACTAGCAACAAAATTTTCACTGTAATCATCCTGTTGGAGGCAGCTAAATTAGATAGAAATATTATAGGCAGTCAGACAGAGCCAGGCCCTCAAGCAGACAGTGTGGAAGACAAGGTGACTTGACAGCTTTACAAGAGGCAGACACCCCTACTATGGGCCTGACCTCAAAACAAAAGAAAAAGTAAGAGTAGCCAACTACTTCCCTATGAATGCTCATCAGAGGCTGATATTCTAAATAGGTACCAGTCACCTTAAAAGAGCCTAAATGAGCCAGTAACACCCTAACAGGAAGAGACCCTGTTCCTGTTCAAGCCTGCTTACTACATGACTCCCTTCCCCATTCGGTATTGGCTTTAATCAATTTTACCTGAACAATAGCGCTTGTTGGCACTATTGTTGGCACCTCGTTGGCTGACCACAGTTTTGTCCTTCCTCTTGCCCACCTAAGCAAGTTCCCAGGATTTTTACCTTAGACCCGCATGGTTTTCGTCTATAAAAATCCCTGAGACAGCTTCTGGGGGACACATTCGGGACCCCTCTCCTGTCCCTCTCTCGGACAGGAGCTTTCTTTCCCTCAATAAATATGTTCTGCTCATTACTTCCGTTTGTTCCTAAAATTCATTCTTCCGTTTTAGAGAACACAAACTTGTCCCAGGTACTTTTCAGGTTGGGGATCGGTTTTCCCTATATCATTTGGAGGTTCCCTATTGAAGCTCATCCATATATTAGCAAGATAATCAGTGAGTCTACAGAAGGTACTACTAAGAGACTACCTGAGCTAAAGAAAATAATACAACCTGAGCTAAAGAAAATAATGCAAAGCAGCAGTGTGTTATTACCATCTGTCTCAAGCTAATCGCTGCTTGTGGGGCCTGGGTCAGCCCTCAGTCTTGTGTGTGGAATGTCCCAATTCATCATCTACTTCTCCTTCAGGGCATACATGGTTTCTTTGCTTCGTGATCTTTGTGCTAACCACTCTAACAAGATGGAGATTTGTTGTTGTTGTCATTACGTTAAGAGGAAGCACATACCAAGCATACTGTGCCTAACTACCTCATGGGATTTTCACCACAATCTAACAAGTTAGATTTTATGATGTTCACTTTCCACAGGAGGAAAACTACATTCAAAGAGATTAAATGTCCTGCCCAATGCCAAGATTCAACAAGGAGGAAACTTGGGATTCGAAATCTAATCTGTAAGATTCCAAAATCCATAATCTCTGTGTTATACTATCATTCATATTAGACTTAGGGGTTAGCCTTAAAAAATAAACTAATTTAGTATGATGAGTTATAAGAGCCTTAAACCAACAGCCTCGAACATTGCCAGTTTCACCGGTAACCCACTGCAATTATGGAACATTGGACTATGTGTACAACTACTTCCTCTTAGTTCAAAGAGAAGAAAAAATTTTTTTCTTGCTTTCCTTACCAATATTGAGTAGGAAATTTATCACATCTACACTCTGTGCTCTGTATAACAACTATGAGGACAATAATATGCAATGTGTCAATTATTGCAAATGTACTACTAATGTGTTTTGAAACTATCATATTGTTATCTCTTATTAATAGTAATAGATTAAAAAAAATAAATTAATTACTGACTGATAACCAAGTGGCCTGAGAGAGGGCTAGTGGAAAGCCTGTGTACCCAGGAGGCAGACCTGCAGGTTACTTCCCGACATCAGACAGCTGTGTAACATTAAACGTCTGGGCCTTTCTCCATCTGTACAGTAGAGGAAAATAACATATGATTTAGTTCTTAACACATTAACTAAACATTGAATTGCATAATTGATTTGATATATTTCTCTTTGCTCAGTCATGCAATCTACAGAAGTAGTTTCAGAAAGGTCATTAATAATTACATGGTTATGTTGGTCATTCTACTACTTAAATGCATTCATGGTTTCTTTGCCTCATGAGCTCTGAACCTTCAAGACTATCAGCAGAACTTGGCATTCAGTTTAACCCTTATGCTTGCATTGTCTGGCCTACTGTCACCATCTCAGAAGAGCTATCTTAGGCAATAGGATGATTGATATTCCTGCCTTGTTTAGGTTTGACATTACGTAAGTATTTGTTCCTTTGCTACTGTCAATACTACTTGCCATAAATTAACCTCTGTGAAGTCAGGACACCATTTGGCTCATCATTCTATAACCTGTGCTTACTGCAGTACCTTTGAATAGGGAATGCCCAAGAAATATTTGCAAAATGAATTGAAAACTAATGAATCATTATTTCCTCCATGTCTTGCAAGTTTTCCTTTTTATTCTCATGTCCTCATTCTCTTTTCTCTGAGTTGCAGTCAACTGTGTTTTCTATTGTATTATTGTAGCTGCCTGTAGCATCACTACTCTTTTCTGCTGCTTTCACTGCCTTTTAAATTATGCAAACATATTTTTATGCACAATTTTTTCCTGCTGTCATGGTGTTGCTTTTTGCCTCTGTCTTTTTTAACTTTTGTGATATCAATATGCTCTTATGTCTTGTGGAACATAAGTTTTTCTAGACCTTTACTTTTCATCTTATATCTTTTCAAAGGAGAATAGTTGCTTCTCACTGTTCAAATTTTTTCACTTATTCTGAATTACTGAAGTTTTTCTCTTTTTGGTGATTTCCTTCTATTTGTGCATCACAAAAGTGGGCCCAGTAGTTAGGAATTAAGATGAATTCTTCAAAAAGATTCTGTGTTTGTCTAGTAGGATCTACCAAGAAGAGGCAGAAGGAGGAGGATATTGTATTTATTGTGGAGGATACTGTATTTTCTGTGATCTTATCTTGCCCTGAACATATGAAACACTGAAGTTTCATATGTGATAAAATATGGAAGAAGGCAGTGCTCCTGCTAGAGGCATTATCAGGGGTTGTGGAAAGCATGGAACGATTTCCATTGATCAATTTTCTCAGGGACATGGATAAAATTATAATTGTTTCCAAAATATGCAGTAACCTTTTGTAGACTTCCCCATATTATGTGTTACCAGTGTCTCTGGTTGTATTTGAAATTCCCTGGTTTACAGGTTATAACACAATTCTTTGTTTCTGCTTCTTTTTATTTGTATATTTATCACAGTAATAAAGTGAATATTTGTAGAGCTTAGGGCTCTAGTTAACCTAAAACTGCTTAAAAACTGTGAGGGTATTGCATTTTAGATAATATAAAATGTACAGACACATAAAAGGTGGATACTTCCTAGAGCAAGTTTTCCTCCAGGGCACCTGAGTCATGACAACAGAACTATAGAGCTATTGTGAAATGAATAAGACACATAATTCTGAATTGTTTAATTTTTATTCTTTTCAATGAGATACAAAAATACAATAGCAATGAAATAGTTTCAAAATATGTCAGTAGGATGTTTACAATAATTAATACATTGCATATTATTGTTTTCATAGTAGTAATTCAGAGGATAAGATGCAGACATGATATCTTGTCTAGACAATATTAGTACAAACTTTTTTTTTATGGCCAGCTCAGCCCACCCTGGGGATGGGGCTGGTGCAGCTTGTGTTGCCAAGCTGGAGTTCAAACCATAGTCCCTGCAGTTGCCTAAGCTTACCTAAGCAGGCGCTTTAGACTGCTGAGCAATCTTGCTGGCCCTTATTAGTACAAACTTTTAATCTCAGTGAACTAATAAAAAGTAGCTGTATAGCTACCATACCGCTCTTGTATGTGTGTGTGTGTGTGCGTGTGTGTGTGTGTGTGTGTGTGTGTGTGTATTTCCTTCCTTTTTTTTTTCTTTACACAACTGTCCTTAATTTACACTTTTATGACCACGTTGTTTTTTAATACATCTATTGCACCTAAAGGAGGTTGCTTTAAATGCACTTTTAACTCATATGTCTCTGATGCTGTTATTAAGTGGGAACATCCAAAACACTGTTTAATTTCTCACCTCATTTTCAGACTAATTCCTGAGATAATTCTAGTTTATCCAAATTAGAATATCTGATTACTGCTAAACACTAGAATTCTCCCCAGCTACATAATCTCTATGTTGCCAAACTTCTGTTAAGGTCAAGTTGACTTTTTTCAAGGTCAGATACACTATAAAGATTGAAACAGTTCCCTATGTTTTAAATTAGTTTGATTAACATTTGCTTACATCTAATTTTCATTAAATTCTTTTGAAAATTCTATCGGATATTTAAATTCTGGAAATGTACATTCTCAGTTTTCTTTTCTGAGCTTTTATTTCTTGTTGAAAGAATTTTACATCTCTTTTCAGGCTATTTCTCCATATATATTGATTTGAGGAAAGAACATCTGTCCTTTATGATTAGTTTGAAAGAAACTATTCTAATACTAGTTCTTTTTGAATGAAAGGAAAGAAAAAAAAATGTGAATCAAAAGATTGAGCCTGGGGCCGGTGAGATGGTTCAGTGGTCTAAAGCGCCTGCTTAGGAAAGCTTAGGCAACTGCAGGGACTGCGGTTCAATCCCCGGCACCACATGCTGCGCCAGCCCCCACCGCCAGGGCAGGCTGAGCCAGCCATAAAATAAGTACATAAAGAAACAAACAAATAAGCAAACAAATAAATAAAATAAAATAAAAAATTAAAAAAAAAAAAAAAGATTGAGCCTGAGTTCTATATAATGTGACTATACTTAGATGTGGTCACAAACCTTGTTGTTTTTAGCTACAGAAAAGAAACGGCCACATGGAGACTCAGCTGTAACCTTTTGGAAAGACCTTGCATGACGATGAACTCCAAAGTGTAGAGAAATGCCCACATAAAAAGGTTGGAACAAATTCTTCCAAAATATACCAAAAGGAGACATTCAGCTCTGTGGCTCAATAAACTTTGCAGTTTGTCACTCAACATCTAAAAGAACAGAGGGCCAGCCAAGTAGCTCAGCGGATTAAAGTGCTGCAAGCAGAAGCAGGGCCTGGGTTTGCACCCCTGGGCCTGCCTGCCATGCCAGCCCTGCCCCTGGGACGTGCTGAGACAGAAATTGAGACTGGGGGTGGTGGCGCTCGCCTATAATCCCAACTCTTGCGAGGCTGTAAACAGGTGGATCACTACGAGTTCATTATAGCAGTGAGACCCTGAACACTTTATCGACCCTTCCCTAAAATACAAAATAAAACAAAATAAAAACATCTAAAAGAACCAATAAAATTCTGTTCAGTAGAATGAAAGCAGATTTGTTAAATAACAGTTCTTTCAAAATTGTTATACCTAGTGCGATTATTATTTTTTGTATAAGAATTTCTTTGAATCAAAACAGCTGTCTTGGGGCCGGCGAGATGGTTCAGTGATCTAAAGCGCCTGCTTAGGAGGGCTCAGGCAACTGCGGGGACTGCAGTTCGATCCCCAGCACCACATGCTGCGCCAGCGCCACCACCAGGGCAGGCTGAGCCAGCCACAAAATGAATAAATAAAGAAACAAACAAACACAACAAGCAAATAAATAAATAAATAAATAAATAAAAAGTTTAAAAACGAAACAAAACAAAACAAAAAAAACCCAGCTGTCTTATTAACTGCGGCAGCCTCTAATCAGGCTGGACCTATGGTTCTCAAGTGAGAGCAAGTTTGCCACCAAAGGGACACCTGGCAACATTTGTATATTTTTTGATTATGTAAATGAAGGCCACAGTGGCTGCTGGGACCTACTGGCTTAAAAAAACACATAGCTACTACACATGCACAGCGTCTAGCTCAGAGGCCCACAGCAAAGACTTGTTCACCAAAATGCCAATTGTGTCAAAGTTGAAATGCTCTGAATTAGGTGTTTAAATTCAGGTCATTCCTCACCAATAATTCCTATCATTTCAGGGAACTTGGAGACATTCGAATCCTCTTTGAATGAGAAAATGAGACGGACAGAAGTTTCCAAATATCTTTCCAGAACTGTGACATATGTATTCACAGGCGTGCATTCTCTTTTATCTAAGACTTGGGGAAGAAAGGATTGTGGTTGTTTGAATGCGTTTGAAATGTCTTATAGTATGTAGAGAACTACAAGATATGAGAGGCCATTGTAAAGATGAAAGTCCAGGATACCCTTGAATAGGATTCTTTGTTGTCGTCAAATGCAGCTGCTGACTTAACACAGCCACTCCTCATTATTTTATTTAAACTACAGGTCCTTCCCTTTGGGTACAATCTTTATCCCTAGTCCTTTAACTCAGTACTTCCTTGTGGTGTTTGTAAAGCACAAAAACATACCAAGGCACTGTTAGTATTAAGCTCTATTTTTCTGATCAGTCAAAGACTGGCTTCCAAATTCCATACAGATAAATAAAACTCAGTTATTCTGCAGTAAATTATTTTTTCCTACCATTGTACTTCCTGCCAGCTGGTAGGGCAGACAGCCGCTGTTACTGGAACCTGATAAAGTCTTTTGAAGTGCTTTAGTAGCACTCAGTTGTCTCTGGGACTCTCAGTCATGATTTATTATAGGTACACTTCCCATGGCTTATGCTAGGAGCTCTCGCAAACAGCTTCCTTATTAGTTTCATGCACACTTAGAAGATCAACTCGTCAGAGCAAATGCTGTTGAGTTTTGCACCTTTGCTTTACTGAGGAGATAAGTCAGAGACTCTATAGTCAACTTGGCCCCAAAAAGAAAAAAAATAATAATAATAATTCTTACTGTTGGGAGACTGGAGATTTCTATTTTTCTTCATTTATTTATTTATTTAGACTGGCTCAGCCCACCCTGAGGGTGGGCTGGGCACAGCATGTGGTGTTAGGGATCTAACTGAAACCCCTGTGACTGCTGAAGTTTACCTAAGCAGGCAACTGCTTGTTGCTGAATATTGGCAAGAATTATTTCCCATCTGAGCCAGAAGTATCCTATTTAGATTATTATACCTCCTGCCTCTATATCTTCCACAAACAATTAGCTTAAAAGCATTCAGGGGCGCTTAAGGTTGACTCATTTATAAACACATTCTCTAACACTTTTTTATGGAAAAAAAATGGACAATTTGTCTTCTCTAAAAGCTCTGGCAGTTTCTTTCCTGTACTTCTCAACCTGGAGATGTTCCTCAAGCATTTGCTAAGCCAAATCATGTAAACCTGGAACTGATGGATCTGTGACTCTGACTTCTAAATCTAAGAAAATACTTCTCAGTTTTGGAAACTCTTGTGTGTTTAGTGTCTACCATTTGAAAAGAGAATAAATTTAAATGTTTCTTTTTATTTATTTGATACAGGGTCTCGCTATGCAGTTCAGTCTCATAACAATCCTCCTATCTCAGTCTCCCCAGTGCTGGAATTAAAGTTGTGCACCACCAAGCCCGGTTTCAGGGACCAACCAGGCACAACCAGCACAGCTTGTGCTACTGGGAATCAAATTCAGGTCTTTGGGATTGCTAAGCAGGCACCGAGAACACCGAGCTATCTCCTGAGCCCAGTTGATGCTTCTATTTGTCATAGCCACAGTAAATAGTTGTTAATTTCATACGAAATGAAGATTTCTTATGTGGCATAAGTTCCAAGAAAATGCTTATAATGATGTTATTTCAGTATTTAGATATAAAGCATTATATCTTGACAGTAGCAAAAGAAACAATTGCAACTGATCACAGCATCACGCCCAGCCACCTAACTGGCGCTGGAACAGGATGGTCTGACACTACAAACTCTACTTTTATGAGTCCTAGGTAGATATTCATTTCTAGGCTAAGGTGGAATCCTAGAGACATGAAGTAGGACAGAAATGGTGGAACATGTGTCAAAAACTAAACAAAAGAAAATGAAAATTTAAAGCACCTGGAAAGATCCCTGTGGCATACAATGACTTCCATGTTCAGATTATAACAAGGACCACTGTACAGAAGGTTGCTACCGCTAGGACCTCCTGAGGCTATCTGTATTCATTGAGCAGCTGGGATTCCTTACATTTTCCACCCATTTTTATTTAAGACCAAAGTTCTCAAATATTCTATTCATATCAATGCTTGTATCCTTTGTTGATCTCTTGAATAAAGCGGCCCTCCTCTTGTGCGCTCACTTCTGTCCTCTTCCACTAACTCCACAGCCTTGTTCTAATTGCTCTTATGTCTTCTGTATTGGTTTAACATCTTCTCTTTTTTTTCTGTTAAGATATAATGGCCCAGAGCGAAATGCACAATTGAATTATAACTACATAACGTAAGTTAGAACTATATGCCACCCTAGGAAGCACACTATTTGCATGCACATTCTCTCTCCCTCTACAATCTATCACCGTAGATCGCTTGCTCTTTATTTCCTTAGAGATGGATCACAGCACATGTGCTCTTGTGCCTACCTTCTTCTGATCAACATTATATACTTGAAAATAAATTATTTTGTGTAGAAGTAGTTCATTCTTCTCCAAAGCTCAGCATACCTGCCTTGTATGTCATGGTTTATTTATCTATTTTACTGCTAAAATACAAGAGCTGTATCCAGTATGAGGCTAAGTGTTGTCAAGAACATTCCAATACAATCTTTTGATGTGCACATGTGCTCGATTCTTTCTTAAATCTCTGCAGAATGCAAATGAAAGACTATGTGCTATGCATATATTTAGTTTCAATTAAAAAAAAAAAACCTAGTTTTTAAATGTATGATGACATTTTACTCTTAAGGAAGTTAAAATAAG
Organism: Capromys pilorides; assembly: GCA_004027915.1. Classification (NCBI taxonomy): domain Eukaryota; kingdom Metazoa; phylum Chordata; class Mammalia; order Rodentia; family Capromyidae; genus Capromys; species Capromys pilorides. The sequence continues at coordinate 20,032 of PVKN010012259.1, forward strand.
CTTTGTCTTCCCTTGATATTGTCAACTCTTGGTTTTGGCCATTCTGTATTTAAAATAATGACATTTTAGTGTGTATTCAATTTGCATCTGTGAGTACTGAATGTTATTTTATGTATTTTATATACTTTTTGGCTGTCAGAATCCTTTTTTGTGACATGACTATTCAAGCCTTTTGCTCATTTAAAATCTGAACTATTGGTAATTTTTATTCTAATTTTTCTTCTTTTGTGAAATATGTTTGTAGAGACACATTGTGAATTCTATTATTTTCATTCTGTAGCTTACATTTTTCTGTGGTTGGCCTTATCTTTTTAGAAAGTTCTTATTTTAAATTAAGTCTAATATAAGGAGCTGGGGAGATAGCTCTGTGTCACAAGTGTCTGCCTGGCAAGTGCAAAGTTGTGATTTTGAACCCCAGTCCCACCAAAAAAACAAAAAACAAAACAAAAATAAATAAATAAAATAAAATAAATTAAGTCCAACATAGAACAAACTTTTATTTTGAAATTTTTGTATACCATGTAATAAATCTATTTCCAAGTTACAAAGATACTCTCATAACTTAGCCGCTAGAAATTGTACTGTTCTACTTCTCCTTTTAGAGCATGCTGTCCTTGGAACCACTTTTGTGTTCATTATGAAGTAAGGGGTGCCATGAGCAGCCCAAAACCATCTGTTGAGAAGATAAGTCCTATGCCACTTAATCACATTGGTGCCCTAGTTGTACATCATGTGGGCATGTATCCTTGGTCTGGTTGTGGAATTTTATTCATATTCTATTGATATAATTGTATCGAGCCTAACATTCCTTAACTACTTTACTTTGTAGTTATTTTTGTATGTAGTGATACACTGCTTCAGTTGCGTCACACACATAATACTGAATAT
>PVKN010012260.1:0-20911 GCA_004027915.1 Capromys pilorides
TTAAAAATACAAATCTTTATAAAGATCATATTAAGTACTATTCTTCTCCAGAGTATGGAAAAACATTATACAGTATGTGAATTTTACAATTGTTGTTTATCCCATCTAAGACATCTTTAGTCTTTGTTAACCTTTAAATTCTTAGCTATTACTGACAACTTAATAAGTGCTAACATAAAACAATATATTTCACTTCACACGTCTGGTATTTGCTGCTACACACCTTAATGTTTATTGCGATCCACATTTCATATACCTTTTGTGGAAGAAAGAAAAGAAATTGAAGCCCTTGCTCTTGTCTGTGTATTAAGTGGACAAAAGAAGCAAAACATTCCCAAAAACTTACCAATGAAAGGCTCTGAAAAAATTTCACATATGTAAGCCAATATCCCTTCCTTTAGGAGCTAGGGAACTCTAAATACTCTTGTTTTAAACTAGCACCTTGTGCCATCCTGTGTTATCTTCTGTCCATCCTTTCCTAAGTGAGTATAAGTAGTTGTCACCAAAGTTCCTCAACACCACATTCTTTTACCGTGGTTTAGTGTAGAAGTATTTATTCAGGTGCAATCATATATGTATGTGTGTAAGTTTACTGAACTATTCTGGAACCAAATACCAGAAACCAGATCTTTAAAGAAGAAATTATCCTGCCAATTCCAGTTCGTTACAAGAATATGAAATCTTTTGAACAAACTAGTTCAATAGTATTTTTTTTTTAATTTTCAAAGTATTCCTTATTCCAAAACTTCACAAATGCTTCTCTTTATTGTCAAATGGTTTTGCAACACATTCACCCTTGTTTAAGAACCTGAGAGCTGGCTAATAGGAGCATTTTGCATTGGCAGATTCCTCCTCCAGAAGGGCATGCAGAAGTATTTCATTTGGTAGGCAGGCATGGTGGCACATGCCGCCTGTAATCCCAGCACTTGGGAGGCTGAGGCAGGAGGATTGGTGCGAGTTTGAGACTCGCATGGGCTACAAAAGTGAGCTCAAGGCCAGCCTGAACTGCATAGCAAGACCCTGTCTCAAAAAGACAAAAAACAGAAGTATTTCATTTTGTGAATTCTGGCGCTATGGTACATGGGGCTCTGGCAATCTCAGTCACCACATCCACACCATTGGTTGATGCTCTTCCTCTGCCTTATCATACAGTTACTAGGTATCATGTTCCCTTCTGCAAAATTCGGTCTGAATCTCTGTGAAGGACGTCTTGGGAAGCTATCCTGGAAAGAAGAGCAATCTCCATTGTGGCTGAGCCCAATCCTATCTCTTCGTATTGATATATACAGAGCTGGTGAGGACTTTTCCTTATCTTCAATTGGCTTTCAGCAATGCATATAGTGGTCCAGCTGAGGTGCTGGAGACCATCTTTGAAGATGGCAAGCATGTTTTCCCAGTAGCCCCTACCTGCTGCTCTTTAGTATGAGCCAGGTCAAGACAGGACAAAAAACCAATGTTCCACACTGTCTGCTAGGATCAAGCCTCAACATAGAGGCTATGACCTGGTAGGGCTTGAAAGATGACACATCAGAGCTGAAGCACCAGACCCCAAAACAATAGTATTATCTCAATGATATAATGCAAAATACTTATTTGCATATCCTTCTCTCTACATATTGCAGAGGTAAATGCAGGCCTCCTGCCTAGCCCAGCTCATGACACTCACCTATTTCCCTCCACTCTCAGTCACTCATCCTCAAGCCACTCCCCTCTTACAAGTGAATAAAAGCTGAGTCTGGTCTTGAATAAGGCCTCTGTTCTGGATAGTCAGCTCCATGGCTGACCTTAGGACTCCTCGACTCCCCATCATTATAAATCTGCTCCAGTGTCTTTATTCTTACCATGGGTTGTACTGGAAGTGGGAGATTGGAATTAACTTGATGGGATTCCTATAATTTATGCTCGGGATTACAAATATAAACTTCTCAGACCAACACGATGACCAAGAAGGGCTTTCTGCACATCTTCTCAGATTCTACATCTGGTCAAATTCTTGGATTAGCTTCTTAGCTCTGCTCTGTTGATGAGCAGGACTTAAGTTTGCATGACTGACAACCCCAGCATCTTCCATAAGTTTCACTTCCACATCTTCGATTAAATTAGGTGTATGCTGTAAATGTAATTGCTTCCAGAAGTGTCTTTAGTCAACTCCAGTCGTGATGTGTTTGTCTCTGATGTATTCCTAGCGATTCTTTGTTTTTCCTATGCTTGTCTCACTAGGAAGTTCAGGTTGGCCTTGAACTCACTTTGTAGCTCAGGGTGGCCTGGAGCAGTCCTCCCACCTCAGCCACCCAAGTGCTGGGGTTACAGGCGTGTGCAACCACATCCAGTCTCCATTATGATTTTGATATGTATTTTCCTGATGGTTTGCACTGAATGTGTATTCATGTGCCACTGGCCATTTGTAAATAATTTTTGTTTCTTAGGAAAACTGCTGACACATTTTTCAGAACATCCCAGAAATGCTTTGAGAACTCAGGTATGTTTCTCAGTTCTAAAGTTGCTTCTTTGTGCTTTTCTTTGCTGCCTGTGCCATCACATGCCCCACCTCCTGACACTGGGCTGGAGCAGTATGCGCACCAGCAGCCTGACTTGGCCCCAAGCTGGCCATGAAGCCCACACTCAACGAAACACGAATATCCGCAAATCCTTCAGAAAATCGCTAGACTCCAGAGCTTGCTGATGAGGGCGCTCTTGCTGACTCCTTTAGCTGGAGGTTGCCTGAGCCATCGTCATCAGAGCGCACCCTCTTCTGTGGCGCTTTTATTTCTTTGAATTCTGCCTTTGGCCAGTCCTTCAGGTATTTGTTGTCACGTGCACTTGGAACTTGCCGATTGCTCTCGAGTTCCCTCTGTGGTGGAGGAGGACGCATTGCCTTCCTAGGTGCTGCATTAGCACCAGCGTGCAGGACTGGGGTAGCTCTGTCAATCAAAAGGAGTGTCTGGCTGCTCAAGAGCAAACATTCCTGTCCACAATAGAAATAGCAAAATTAACCCTATTATCTTGGGCACTTAATGCAAATATGTTTTGGGTTCTTAAAGTTAATAAAAGTCATACTGAGAAAGTGAGTGCCATAATTTATTACATTTCTTCAGTGTACTTTTTGAATTTTTTTTAATTTTATTCATTTCAACAGGAAATAGCAATGAGATAGTTTCAGAATCCATCAGTAGGACAGCCACAATAATCAATACAGTACATATTGTTGTCTTCATAGTAGTTGTTCAGAGTACACAAGATGCAGACATAAGTTTTCTAAAGAATATTGGTACAAATATTTCTTCTCATTGAACTAAGAGAAAGTAGTTGTATGTGTAGTCCAATATTCCGTAATAATAGTGTGTTATTGGCAGAGCTGGCATTTCGGAAGCTGTTGACTTAAGCCTTTTACAGCTGAGCATACTAATCAGGCTTTACTTTCTATGCCTCATGGTTAAACTTTTCTGCTGAGTGGTTAAGGGCAAGTTAAAGCAAGACCTATAAAACAAAACATGTAACTTTTGTATCTGACAAGGCCAGTCAAATCCCCTCAAGATTAACCTTGAAACCATGTACGGCATTTTGTGGAACTTTTATCAGTGTCAGTCATCCGTATGAGTCATGGCTATTGCTTGACTAGTTTGCTCTCTGTGAAATTCTGAAAGAATGTTTTCTCTTTAGGTGACTCTCCTTAGGTACACTGTATATCACCAATCCCTTTCCTCTGTGGCCCCATAATCTCCTTGAATAGAAAATTGGGGACACCACTGAGTCATAGGATATTATAGTATAGGTTCTCTTGTGTCTTGAGTCCTCACTGACCTTGAAGGGCTAGACCCAAAATATTGGCTATCCTTGTAGCCCTTCTTTTTTTCTAACTTTTTGGTCTGCCTATTTAAGTTGTTAACTCTCAAAAAGAGAAGCTTAGTGATACTATTACTCTATAACATAGGTACTTGAGCATAACATCACTGTCTTTCTCAATATCAAATGCCTTAGATTTAACATTAAACCAGTATTTTCCATCAACCGTCAATATTCTAATAAATCCCTATAGAATGTGAAAAACACAAAACAAAACAAAAAGTAGTTACACATTTTTCCATAGACATTTAGAAATCTAACCACATACAAAATTGTAGCAGGTTAATCCTACGGCATTTTTCCTTATCTCTTATTCTCTTTTATTACCCTCCCCTTTTTTAAAAAACAAACATTTACTTGAGGGAGAGTATAGCAATAATTGATATGACATTAGAAGCTGCATACATCTAAAAGACCTGAATGTCAGGCTTCCCAGGCATGGTTTTGGTGTTACACATTGCTATCCTCAGTGTCAAAAACCTCTTGGAGATACTTAGGACCATTGTCTAATTCATCCTGTGAATATATAAGTGCATGGTTTTCACCCTGCTATGTTTCCTAACTTTTGTGTTTGCTGTCTCTTCATTAATTCTTAAGTCCTTGATTTCCATTCAGCTGTGTCATGCCTTTTCAGTTTTATTTCTTCTTTTGAGTTCTTACACTAGGGAGACCATGAGATTTACACATGTAGGTCTGGTTTCTTTCACTTATGAGTATATGTTCAAGATACATTCTGTTATAGATGAAGCCTTCGAGTTTATCATTCTTTATAGCTGAGTAATATTCCGTTGTATAAAAACACCACATCTTTTTCAGCCATTCTTCAGGTGACAGGCATTTTTGTTGTTTCCAAGATTTGGCCATCACAAATGGTGCTGCTGTAAACACAGGAGCACCAACATCACTACCACTTTCAAGCACATCTTTTTTCCCCAGTCTTCACGAGGAGGCAGGGGCAGCCCTCACCATCCAAGTGGCACCCTGGAGCTCCCAGTGCTGACGTCGTTGGTCGAAGTTTGCGCAGTAAGATGGGATCAAGTCCGGTCTAGCAAACCCTATCCAAATTCCACACCATTATTTTTTCTGTTTCAATTCCTAATACACCAAGTCTTGGAACTAGGATTTTCCAAGGGCATTCAAGCCCCAACACCTATAAATGCAAAATGATTTCCCACCACTCCTACACGCTGAGGAGTTATTAGGCAACAGTGCCTGCCTTCCCACACTGCTCCTGCTGAATTCACATGGAAATGGCCTTCCCTGGACCCGGCAAGGGAAGGGTTAAGGCTCGCTGTGTGGGAAGCCAGGAGGCTCCTCTTCCAGCTGTATCTCAGTCCAGCCTTATAGTTGGATTTAAAATAAATTTTAACAGATATAGGGTTATTACTAGTGTTGGAGTTCTGAGGATTTTTACCTTTCATTTTTTCCAATTTGTATGAGTCCATTTGGCAGGATATAACAATTACCTTTCGCATGGAGCATGGGGGCTTGGAGGTCACACGGCCTTGCTATTTTTCCAACCACTCCTGATTCCTTTCATCTCTCAGTCCCCTCTCCTTTTGCAAAGAAAAAAAATCTGTGTCCCTATTCCTATGGTCTGTCTTGTATCTTGACCTTTAATTTATTTGCCTTTGGGCTTCTCATGCAAGAGAAACTATGTTATATTCAACTTTGTGTGTCTGGTTTATTTAACATCATTTGGTCTCAATTTTCACTTTTCAAAAATACCCAAGTAATGTATTTTCTGAGATCTTTGCAAAAGATACACTTTTCACTTATTTGTACAAAAGCTACAGCAATTTATGAAAAAAATGCTAAATTGAATTTCAAATTTTCCTTCATAAGTATATGCAATATTTCAATATATCCCCAATATCAGACTTATATATGTAGATTCTTCTATGTCCAGTGCTGATAGATGCAGTGAAGTGGGGTTTTCTGTCAAAGCAGCCACCTGCAAGAAGAGGGAAAGTGGCACAGAAGTGACTCCTCATGCATGGTCCAGTAGGTCAAGGACCCTGGCGCAGGAAAGGGGTTCATTGTTCATGGATGAGCATGCATCCATCCCTATGAGTTCCCGCTTTCCTCTGAGGAAAGGTGTGAGAGAAACTGGCAAAATTTCAACCTGAAATCACCTATATTTTTTATTGCATTTTGAAATCACCTATTTTGAATCATCACTATTCATTTCAAAAGGTAATGGGTAGATTTAGCCTATTTTGCTATTATTATTACTATTATTATTATTAATTCATGCTTTCAGGGTAGTGAATTTGTCAGCTTTCGTGTTGCATCAGAGGTTGAACTTTGAATGGGTTCAGTGCCGTAGCTGATTTTCCCAATAGGAATCTGAAATATTTTCTTTTCTGAAGATCTGAAGTAAGAGGAGAGTTTAGCAGAAGTGAAATTCTTCACCAAAAGACTATAAGTCACAGGAGACAACTTGTGCCTCCAGAGGAACAACCGTGAGTCCTGCAGGTGGGAGAAGCCCCTTGGTCTTCTGTGCAGGGCCCAGAACACTTCCTCCCAGGAGTAACAGTCAAGTAGCAAACCAGGGACATTCCACGTCACAGCTGTTGGTTAAGGAAATGCATACTGTTGGAGTTCACTCTTTGGAATAAATGTTTGAATTTAGAAAATTACAACAGTGTCTACATACATTAGAGAACCACATACATCATATCTAAGAGTCTGAACAATGAATTACCAAAAAGACAACTTTTCATTTTTTCTGTGTGAAAAAACAGTAGCACAATGACTGAGGACAGTTCATTAGATGGTACACAAGAAAGGCATCGTGCTGCAGCAACAAAGAGGCAACACTGACAAAGGTTGTAAGACTCCAGCGAAATGTCCACACACCAGTCTTAGCGTTGGATATTTCGGCAAATAACGAATACAGTACTTTACAGGGTTAAGGTGCTTATTCTTATGCACATCACTTCTTAATTTACACAACAGAAACAAAATCCCAAAGAACACAGCTGGAATATTTTTGAGAACTGATCCAGTTGACTTCTGTTATCATGCTCTTTTAAAGTAGCATTCATTTGAAACATGCTATTTCCATGTAGTCTGAAGAAACGATCTCCTGTGTACATACAGGAAGTGTACAGAAAGGCATTTTGTGAGATTTTAATGTGTATCTTGATTTTTTTTTATGTGTTTTCCTTGACTTTATCCAAGCATGTTGCTCAGAGTGTCATAGAATATCTGTCTTTGAGGAAAATGACCACGAAGTCTTATTTATTGGCTCCCCTGGAAATTATGAGTATAGATGGACCCGAAGCTCCAACACTACCATCTGTTTCTGCCCATCTGCCTGCCAGATTTTTTCTAGACTGATCTTATTCTTCCTGGCTTCTAAGAGCTCTAGGCCCATCCACACCAGGCAACACAGTCTCCCTTCCCTGATCCCCATCACCCCTGCAATGGGTCTTCCTGGCCCATCTTGACTCTCCCTGTGGTCCAAGGGGCAGAGCACTGTTATCGACCAGGATTAAATCATGTGTCTACTTGAACATGGTGCCCATGTAAAATAAATGCAAAGGGAAGAGACTTATTCCCGCTGGAAAGCAAGGTGTGTACTAAACTAAGAAAATAGTAACTGGATCTGAAAAAGCAAAACTCTTCACTCTTTTGTGGCAACAGTTACAGTGATCTTTGCTTAAGGACCATATTGTGGGGGCCCTAAGGCAACCAGGAGCCAGGAAGCAGCTGGAGGCCTGGGGACCATAGCCTGGGCCTTGCAGTGGTGCCCAGCGGGGGTGCAGGGTTTGCCTTCCACTGCAATGATGCACAGACCCTGAGGGCCTTGATGTAAGTGTGTGGAAGGCAACTGAGCAGCAACTCCACCAGCACCCCTGACAGCCCAGCATGGGGGTCCTGGCGTTTGATGACTGATATGTATGTGACCACTCATATTGTGCACAGAGAATGTGTAAGGTACATATCAATCCACAGAGATCCATGCTGTCTTTGAAGAACATGTACGATACTCTAGAAGTCTGTGAGCTGCAGAGGGGAAGCCACTCTCCGGACCCAGGCTACCATTTCTCTTCTTCGCAAACAGACTGTATTTCTAAATGAGGCCAGCTCCCTAGAACAGAATATACAGCAGGGAGTCACCATAGGATACTCAGTGGACAGATGTGGCCTCTAAGAACAAAGGCTTTGCAGTTAGACTGCGGGAGTCCAGATCCTCACCTCAAAAACACAAACAAATAAAGAAGAACTCCTGTTTCACCACTTTCCAGCTGTGTGGTCTTGGCAAAGCTAACTCACCGTCTTGAGTCTCAGGTCCTCTCCTTAAAATGCAAAGTAAAGCAGCACCTACCTCACAGGCTGACGTGTGGGTGCACCAAGCAATTGCTTAGAAGTTATTGAAATAACTGACATGCAATCATCTCCCAATAAATCTCAGCTGCTGTTGTCAATTCCTACGAGGGTAGGAAAAGTCAGGTGTATCCACCACCGCATTTTGAACCCCAACACAAAATGCTTGGCGGCAGGACCTTCATGTGCAGTTGGCGTGTGACTGAGGGGCTCGCTTGCCAACATTGGACATGAGGTGTCTTGCTAGTTTTATATGGAATTACTGAAATCCAGTTTCACGGGCTATCTTTCTACCTTCCTTCACAGATATCAACAAGTCAGCAGGTCTTCCTGGTCTCACCTGTGTGCTCCAGAGGTGAGGCATTCAGGGCATAAACTCCCCATTTTGATGACCACGAGGTGCTGCACTTCCCACAGAGTTGTGCCCAGATCCATACTGTGTGTGATCTTCCCTCTCCTCCACGCTGCTTCCTTCCAGCCTCTGCAGATGTGGATACAAAACTCAACTTGTTGGTGAAATTGCCACAAGCCTTCTATTCAAACCAACGATTTCATGCATACTTCCTAAAGTTTCCCAAGGTCATGGGAAGAGATCACGTTTCTCTGCACCATTTGCCCGGACTCATCACACACTGTCTCTTTCTTTTGCTCTGACCTCTCTTGAAGAATGAGCAAGACTTACATCCATTGGAATGAACTTATAACTTCCAAGCAAAATTATCAAGATAGCCTTTTCCACAGTAGTTATTGTACTGAGGAACTGTGTCCCTGATAGTATCTTCAACTTCACAGCCTTTAGTTGGGATTGTCAATCTGGCCAGGCCGGGGGTGTGAGCTGCTCACACATTTTGTGAAGGAACACTTGCAGGACATGAGACAGTCAACAAACACGTCGCTACCTAATTGTATGAGTCACTTTCCCTCCGCTGGGGCAAAACACCAACAGCAGTTGTTAGAGAAATCTTCGATACTATAAGAGCTGTTACTCTCCCTGAGAAAGTAATGGGAAGTTCAGTATTTTGGAAACTTAAATTGTGCTGGGGTAGATCTCAGCAACTCAAGCGCCGGTCTGGCAAGTGCAAGGTGTTAAGTTCAATTCCCAGTCCCCTCAAAAAGATTGTGTATCTAATTTACCTAGAACCAATTTGGTATTTAAGCACATAGCCAAAGCTATGGGTGACTAAAGGAGGAATGTTACTGAAGTAGAAGAAGACAGCCACAACTTGAAGGAGGAGAGGTTTACTTTAGCTTATAGCTTGTTCTATGTTCAGCTGGCTCCAAACAAAGACAAGATGGCCGAGGGTCGTGGTGGAACAAAAGGGGCTCAACCCAGGACAGCCAGGAAGCAGAGCAAAAATGGCGGCACTGGGAGGATGAACCCTTTCGGGTGGAAGCAGGAAGGACCACCTGCACGCAGGCGCAGACGCTGTCTGAATGTGCTGCTGACCGACCACTTTCCACAAACCTGAACCCCGGGAGCGTGTTATATCTAAACTACAGGGCCGACTTACAACAAATGATGCAGAGGTTATCTCAAAATACCCACGAAGAACATCAAAAACCCAATAAATTCAAAATCCATAGATGAAATATTAATGTATTTCAGCTTATTAAAATGTGCATATTTATGTAATGACAAAGACCAGTATGGATAGATTTGCACTGATATAATTGCTGCTTTGAAATGTTCCTCCTTTTCTTACCCTAACTTGAAACTCTGGTGAGCTAGGAATTATGTGTGTGTTTGAGGGGGTAAATTTGTTAGTTGTTTATTTGATTGTTTGTGATACTGGAGCTTGGAGGGCCCTGTGAGCTAGGTGAGCACCTCACCGAGCTGCGCCCGCAGCCCTGCCTGTGGCTTTGGATAGCGCTTCCTAACTTTCCAGCTTCCCCCACCAGAGCTGCCATGGCTGTCACATCAAGTCTCATTGCGGCATCTTTCCTTCACTACTTTTAGTTAATACTTTCTAACTCCCATGCCGTTATAGGTTTACATTTCAGGTCGATACTCTTGGAATGGTAAAGTGTTCCCCCTCTGGGTGATGTAAAATACACATTTAACATGACTGCTGGTCCAACCATGACAGAAATCTACTACACTCAACTGTACTGGCAGTCATATCTGTCAACAAATTTCACTTCTTTGTCTAGAGTTTTCTGTAACTTGGGACTGATAGCTTCCAAATAGATATAATCATTCTCATCTTATATATATATATAAATTTAATTTTTATTTTATTTGGCCCACAAGTTTCTTCCAAATTTATTTTTCTGAAAAATACCTTCTTGGTTTACTTATGTCTCAGGAATACTTTATTGTTTAGAAAACTCACTCAAAGTAATTTCTAGGTTTCTCTAATTTCCTGTTCTTTTCTTTCTTGACTTCAGCTTACTTGAAATTATTTCCTGAGATTCACTTATTAATGTACTGAGTTACCACACCTCAAGGTTGCCAGTAGCCTCTTAACATCATGTAACCAATTAATTCATTCCTGCCAATGTACTGCAAATATGATATGTCTTTGCCTCTATTAGACCACCCAAAACCATATAATATTAGCTGCAGAAGGAAAATTAAGAGCCATCTAATCCTATGCAATTTTATTATTTTAATTATGTTATAGTTAGGAGAATTGAAGCCAAAAGAAATTCAGCAACCTGCCTAAGATTACACAGCTAGGGCACATTTCCTGTGATTCACACCTCTTTCTATTTAGCAGTGCCTCCCCGCATGCATGCAGTCTACCAAAGTTGAATGCAACTCAGTACTATAAGAAACTAGCACAGCACCACAGTACCTGGTAAAAATCATACGTCACAAACACAGAGTCTGCATAAAATAAGCCCTGAGTTGACCTAAATTGGATTTCAAGTCTCAGCAGAAACCCACATAATTTTCCATAGTCAGAATATCACTTGGACTCTAATTGTTACTAAAAATTAATTTTAAGCATTTTTTGGATCATAAAGTTGACTTTATGACACAAAAACTTGTTGAAGATACCATGTAGATTGCTTTTTCATGCAATGAAAATTGTAGACATCGAAGAACATGAGTTTTGGTTGATTTTCCTCTCTTTGTATATCGATATTTAAAGATCAAGGTACTTACTTGTATGCGCTACCTGCAGAGGAGATAGACATTCTGATTTTGCTGTGCTCGTTGGTTACTTGGTTCTCAAAATCTACCAGGTCATCATAATCAGCGCTGGAAGCTTCCTAGAAGTGAGTTCTCATCGGTGTCCAAAACTAGAACCCAAGAGGGAGGAAGATAGCTGGGATGTGGAAAGAAAACTAAACCATGCTGTTTTGTCCTTGTTATGGTTTGTGCATAGGTGTCCCCTGAAAGCCTCATGCAGTCATGGGTTAGCTTCTGGAATTCGTGATTGGTTATTGTGGAAATGGGTGCTGCCTCTCCCCTGGGGCAGGTGATTTGCATTTCAATGTAAGGGAGGAAGGGAAGTCAGCTGCTTGAGTTGCTGCTAACTCTTTCCCTGTGCTCTTGCTCTTAGCTGCCATCATAAAAAGTTGTTTTCTGCCATGTGCCTCTCTGCCTTGGAGCCAGCTAAATATGGACTGAAACCTTCAGTAACTATGGGCTAAATAAACCTTTCCTTCCCTCATTCAGGTGTTGGGCATTTGCCTAAGCAATGAGAGAAGAGTAACTAAGACAGCCCTCTAGTGCCTTTAGAAAGCTGAAGCTTCTGTTTCCTTACGTTTGCTTCTTGTAAATGTTATCATAGTTACCTAACCTGACACCACCTCATGCTTTGTCATAAGACAGCTTGTTCCCTAGGTAAAATGCCAAATACCTTTGTTCCTTTGACACAAGCTAAGCCCATGCTTTATAATATTTTTGTAGCTACACTGTTATATTAGCATCACATCCTAGACCCAGAACTAGAACTGTACAACAGCTCTCTTAGGGTTGGTGCTCGGTTCTGCACTGGGTGTCCACCAGCAGCACCCCAATGCATTTGCTTGTCTCTGCACCTGGCCTCCATAGGTAACTCAATTAAATAAGTGCATTTGCTGCAAGCCCTGTATTATCTAATTGCTCTGGTAATTCAGTTAGGTGATCAAGTTTAGGAAGTATAGCTCTATATCACTCTATAATATATGATTCTACAAATATTATTCTGTTAAAATGCAAATCACCTCCATATAAATGTAGCCAAACATCAATAAACTTTTTTGCACAGACAATGGGTGATAGGTGACACAGTAATGAAACAGATGGCCACATTCTCCGCATTGGCAAAAATAAACAAGTAGGGGCCGGGGAGGTAGCTCCGTGGCACAAGTGCCTGCCTGGCAAGTGCAAGGTCATGAGTTTGAACCCCAGTCCCGCAAAAATAAATAAATAAATAAGTAAGTAAGTAGGAAGTAAGTAAAGAGATGGATAGACAAAAAAAAATAAATAAGAAAATAAAATCTAAATTTCACTGACACCCTGATGTCTTTGATTGTAAGATGCATGGTTATTTGTGGTTCTCTATAAGGAAAGGAAGGTTACTAATTAAGCTGATTATGACATCAACGACAAGATGCCTTAGGAGTTCAAAGCTTATTTAAAATAGGGGTCCTAAGGGGCCGGGGAGATAGCTCTGTGGCATCAGTGCCTGCCTGGCAAGTGCAAGGTCCTGAGTTTAAACCCTGGTCCTCCCAAAAAAAAAAAAATATATAGGAGTCCTAAGCTAGATGAGTGCAGCAAGTTGTACTCTTGCTGTTCCAACGGTGCCTTCCATGTTGTAAATAAGTAAAAGTGGGAAATCGCTTTTAGGGGTTTAGATGGGGGAACCCGAATGAAGACACAGCAGGGCAGCTATGCGGACTTTGAGTTCACCAATTTCTGAGGTTTTTCTTTTCTTTTTTTTCTTTTTTTTTCTTTTTTTGCAGGACCGGGGTTCAAACTCACAACCTTGCACTTGCCAGGCAGGCAGTTGTGCCACAGAGCTATCACCTTAGCCCCTCTGAGGTTTTTCTAATAGCTAGAAATCCATCCTGAGGATCTCACAGCTCCTATGATGTTTAGATGAGCCCTTCACCCACAGGTCTGACGTTGCCATGCCTGTGCACATGCACACATACATGCATGCATGCACATATGCACACACACACACACTTGTCTCTGAGAAGAAAAGCAAAGAATTGAAGACAAAATACACTAAAAAGCGTTTCTTCACAAGGCTGCCATTCAACTGTTGTGTGTTGATGTGGGTTTCCTATCAGCATTGCTTGTACCAACACTGGGAGTCATATTTCCTATTGACTTATTCTCCTCTCTAAATGTAAAAATACTTTTAGCTTATCTCATAAAACGTAATCAAGATTTCAATGGAAAGTTTTACTGTAAATAGAAGAATAGTTGTTGAAAAAACATGAAAGCTTTGTTCTGGCCAAACTAAACTTCTTTTCCGCCCACCTGCTCGGTACTCACTATGGTTAGTGGCGCCTTCTTCTATCTCTGTATTTCTTAATCGTAACCACGCCTACCCCACAGATGAACATTGTTCCTTAGCTGTGCTATTGACATCTATACATTTCACAACTTCATGCTGGTGGCTCCACTAATTCCGATCTTTTGGTAGAATACCCTGCCTCCGCTCTGCTGCTGGTCTGCCTTGGTGCGTTATCTTTGGGCTGTGCCACTGTCCCTACCATCAAGGATCCTGTCTGAAGCAACTATCTTTGAAGTTTCTTTGGAAGAAATTGGGAACTTCTGCTGAATCTTGCCCACTGTGCTGTTTGTGGGGAGAAAGAGGAGGTGCAAGGTACGCCCTGGGCGGAGCTTCTTCCATGTTATGGCCTAAGCCATGGGGAGAGCTGCCCATTCCCTCCCACCTGGGTGCTCGCTTTCATTCTTCAATTAGAGACAGACTTCAGGCCTAGGTTTTGTGGGCCAACGTAAACAGGTGAGCAGAGCCCCATCTACGTTTCTACTTCTTCCTTGAGCTCCGTGTCGTGAGCCTTGTAGGTCCCAACGACACTTGGCTTCCTCTGGCTCTGCGCCCCACCATTGGCGCAGCCCTGTGAGCTTTCTGATCATCAGCTCCCTGTTGCCTTAGGTCAGCCTGCATTTTGCAGGTTCACAAATTTCTTACAATTTTGGCCTTCTGGGTTCTGTGCCCTGTTTTCAAGGGCAATTTTACACGGATGTATGCTGTCCACGGGCTCACAGAGATCTGATGAAGAAGGTTTCAGTGTCAGTTTGCTCTCTTTGCTCTTCTTCGTTTCACATTTCAGAGACCTGCAGTGTCTGGATTTTCTTGTCTCCTTGTGGGTCAGTCTGCCTAACACTGGAAGAGCAGAAGAGGGGGAGAGCAGGGAACCCCAGTGCATCTCTCTCTTCTCTTTCTCTGCTTCTCTGGCTCTGTTCTCTAGAAAAGGCTCTGTTCTCTCTTCAGCTGTGCTCCAGACTGGACCCCAAACTCGGGGGCTCTACTTCTTCTCTGTTTCTGGAAAGCAGCTTCTTTCTGGTTCACAGCTTTCACTTATCTCATTGTCTCCTGTTTTCTTTTTCTGCATTTCAGTGATATAGGGACCAATCTGTATTAAATTCCTTTCACTGAAAAGTTCTGGAGTGAGTGCTGGGGATGTAGCTCAGTGGAAGAGTACTTACCCAACATGTACAAGTCCCCAGGTTCCATCCTGGGTACTGATAAAAACACAAAACAAAACCTGATTTTTCATCTTGATGGTCCCTAAATGATGGCACAAAGTGAAGATCAAAGCATATTTTGAAGCAGCCATCTTGAAATGCGTGTCTAGAAATATCAGTGTATTTTAAGATCTAAAATCCTATAGAAAACCATGACTCTGTGCCATCTTTTAAATACACAATCAATAGGGGCCAGGGAGATAGCTCAGGGCCACAAGTGCCTGTTTGGCAGGTGCAAGGTCCTGAGCTCAATTCCGGGTTCTACAATGACTAAGTGACACCAGAGGTCATCACGAAGTGGTGCCCATTTTCCTGTTGTTCTGTCCTAGTGCCCAAGTGACAGGGATTGCTGTCTAGTGCTGCCAATTTCCACCTTGACATTTGCAACCTGGTCTAAACAAAAACATTTTCAATGTGTCATGTGTTGCTGTCTTCTGTACAAAAGAACGCTGATGCCCACTCTAGCCAGAGAGAATGATTTAGTGAGTCACTGTAGGGCTCTGATGCTTGATGTAAAGAACATTGATTTTGCCACTCACAATGGCAAATCACCTTCAGTGATTTGTTCATTTTAACTGCCCTGAAAAGTGCATCGTCTATGGTTACCAAAATTCCTAAATTATTAGGAAGATAATTTTAACTAGAGGCTCCTAAGTTGTCCAATTTCTTTTTCATGGACATTTACATGTCAAGAGCACTGCGTCACCCAGATGATGGTTTGCTCATAGGTATTTGCAATTAAAGCAAATCTATTTTATAGCGATCTTTTGCATTCTGACATATTTATACCATGTGATTATAAATATTCATGACAATTAAAATTTTCGATTTAGACATTTCTTATTTACAGTTTAAAAAAATTTCAGACTTTTCCAGGCTCTGAGAAACTGCAACTTTGTAGCTTTTAAAAAGTGATATTTGGAAGAAAGATTTGTAGTAACAGTGTTTAGAAAAGTTATCATGTCTACATCTTATACTCTGAACAAGTACTATGAAGACAGCAATAGGCATTGTATTAATTATTGTGCCTGTCTTACTAACCTGTTTTGAAACTGTCTCATGGTTATTTCTTTCTCATTAAAATTAATAAAATTTAAAAAAATAAAATAAATCTTTAAAAAAAAGTGGTATTTGATAACAGAGCATCCAAATCCCTTTCCTGGTGAGTTATAATTCCTGAGTGAATTCTTCCTGCCAGGATTTGGCTTTCAGAAAAGAGGTGTGCAACAAATCTCTCAGTTAAAACAGCAAATCAAAAAAACCTGTCAGCTCATTCTATCTCCAGGATTCCGCAGCGCCAGGTCACATGAAGATTGTCAAAAATCCTGTGGTAATGTAAGAAGAAAGCTTCAATTTTCCTTTCTGAACTTTACAACAGATGTTTCTTCACTCTCTCAGACTCACTCACCAGTGGAGTTTCTTTCACCCTCTGCCCTGAAGAAAAAAAATCCAATGCTCAGTCCCAGACATGTTTTCTGCTGGTGAAACGGTCTTCCTTCTGTGGGCAAACACAAGAGCCGTGGAGGCTCAGTTCCTCAGTGGCTGGGATCCTCAACCACGTAAGTGGAGCCTGTGTATTGTTTTCAGCACTCCGTCCCTTTCCTTGGCTTTCCAGCTGGAACCACAAGCACCACAAGTACGTGGCAGGTCAGCTGGGCAGGCCGTGTAAGCACTTAGGCTCCCAAAAACTTTATTCATTGCAAGGCTGGACCCACTGTGGCTGCCAATATGGGCACCTGATTCTCTTGGCCACATATGCTTTAATTATGCAGCTTACTGCCTCACTGAAAAATAAACAGTGAGGTGTTAATGAATTAGAAAGTCTGTATGTTCCTTTCCAACAACAAATGAAGGAGATCTTCCTGCCCGAATTTGGCTTTCAGGAAAGAGGTGTGTGATGGGTGTCTCCACCTTTTGGGTTACATCGGTTTGTTTTGCATCAGATTCTGTAAGTTGGATACCTTTGGGTTTCTAACCATAACATTTGCCTTGGGTTTCCAGCCTTGTTCAGGCTCTCTAAAACTGGTCCACAACTGGTCGAGATGAATTGATGAAAGATTTCAACCACAGTCACTCACCAAGCCTATTTGGTGCTATTTTCTTAGGTTTCTGGTTTGCCATTTGTGTGACTTCTTTGGTGTGAGGCTTGATTCAGAAATAGGCGTGGTGGGGCTGGAGAGACAGCTCATTAGAATAAGTGCTTGCCTGGCAAACACAAGGACCTGAGTTCAACCCCTGGTTCCTCAAAAAAAGAAAAAAAAAATAGGTGGGGAAATGCTGCCTAAGTAAAGGAGCCTCAGTCGTTTCCACTTAATAGAGGCAAGAGGCAATGTTTTCCTTGGTATTTTCCTGGTGGAATCTTCCCCAAGGCAAGAAACTGTAACAAAATCCCTCCTACTTGCCTCTCAGAAGGATTCTAGTCTCCCATCCAAGTACTAACCAGGCCCCACCCTGCTTAGCTTCAAACGAGATCTGGCGCGTCCAGGGTGGTATGGCTGTAGACTAGAAGGATTCTAATCTATCTGGAAAATATTCATTTCAAAGAGATGCTTCCTGAAGTTGTCCAAGGGGGCCGGCGGCACACTATGGAATGCTCTGGAACTGTGGTCCAGTTGAAATACACATCAAATTAGGCAGATGCAAAAAATAAGCAATGAACTTGGATTGCAAAGGTTCCGCGCTCAGGGGCTGCTCTGCCCTGGGCATGCGGAACCTTCGCGCACTCTGGCACAGCCCACCTCTATAGAATCCCTCCACTTGTTAAGCATTTTACATTAATTTTTTTTCTTTTGTTTAGTATTTTTTAGGGAAGGATCTACAAGGTGTTCAGGGACTCGTAGTTATCTGCCCATTTACAGCCTCCCAAGAGCTGGGATTACAGGCGTGCACCACCACGCCCAGTCTCAATTGCCATCTCAGTGTGCCCTGGGGGCGGGGCCAGTACAGCAGGCCTGGGGATCAAACACCGCCCCTGAGTCTGCTTGTAGGCACTTTAATCCGCTGAGTTTTGCCCTGCCCTCATTTTGAAAAATGTCAGTAACCATAACAGTTCAATAATTACTGAGCCTCATTTTGCAGGTAGCTATGAAATAAACCACCAGGACATTTGATGACCTGCTCATGTCAAAGCAGCTACAAATACATAGAGCCAGAAACTAGCTCCAGAATTTATGTTTTTCTGACTCCAATGCCTTCTGCCTTTGACTACACTATGGCATTAATTTTCTTTATCTAGGTTTTAGTTTTGATTTACTTTAACCTGAAAAATAAGGTGACTGGGCTAAGCCTCCGGCCCCTTTGAACTTGGTTACTCTAGGATCTTATAGTTGAGTGTAAGCTTTAAACACGGAGAGAAGCTAGCTTGGTTCATTTCAGCTAAGACAATGCACTTATTTATAAAATACACTGAACAGCTCTGGGTAGGAGGTGGTATGAGATTAAGAGTCTGGTACTAATCTAGGAAAGCTTCCAGACCAAAGGGTTTTCTTGTATCACAGGCAAGAAGAGTAGCAAAGTTGGTGCCATGCAGGAGTGGTCAGCTGAAGCCTCCTCTGAGCTCTGGAAGCGCTGGCTGAGGACTTGGGCAGGTTGGCCTGAAGGGAGGAGAGGCTCAGGACTGGGCATCCTGCTGAGGAGAGTGAAACAGCCCCTGATCAGATTCTTCCCACTCTGGGAGTCCAGGAAACATTATTGACTGACTGACTGACTGACTGACTGACTGACACATAGAATTGCTTTGCAGCCCATATTTGAGAAATTATCAAGAGATTCAAAGTCATGGAAAACCATGAAAGAATAATATTTCATGTTTCAGAGTTTGCCAAAATATACAGTTTCTTTCTGCTGTTCATCCCCACCCCAAGTCATTTATAAAGTTTGCATCAAGGAGAATTCTGCTTTGTAACTGTGCATGATTCATATTTAACATCTTTCTCTTCAGAATCTTCAAAATGTTAGCAAAAGTTTTTTTTTTTTTCTCACAAAAATATACTAATAAGGACGAAAGCACCTGCTTAGGCAGAGCACAGCAGCTGGGTTTCCATCCCCAGTGACAGTGATTGAGACTGGGTGTGTGGCGTGCACCTGTAATCTCAGCGCATGGGAGGCTGAAAACAGGAGGATCACTGCGAGTCCGAGCTGTGCAGTGAGACCCTGTAGACCCTGTACTAAATACATAAAGATATATATTTACTAACAAAACATGTGGCTTAAAAAATGATAAATGTTGTAGAGCTGGAAATGTTAATTACTCTCATTCAGTCATTACCCATTGTATTTCTCAATCAAGTTACTATACTGTACAGCATAATTATGCACAAAAATTATTTACGAATTACAAATAAAAAGTAAATTTAAAAAACCTTGGAGGTTAAAAAAAAGAAATTAAAAATGGATTAAGATACATTTTATATGTTAAGTATTTACACAGAAAGAGTTTATATATGAGTCACATATTTATCGCTTCTGTTTCTCTTCATACAGGTCCAAGTTCCAACTTCATATTCATTTCTTTTACTCTAAAGAACTGAATTTCCATTTCTTGAAGCTTAGGCTGGCTAGCAGTACAGTTTTAGTTTTTTTGTATGGAAAGATCTTGATTTTATATTATTTTTTAAGTACATATAGGTTTAATGAACCCTACAGTCCATGTTGATAGTTTTTGTTCTTCCTGCATTTAATTAAAAGTCATTCCAT
The DNA here is from genome assembly GCA_004027915.1 of Capromys pilorides. Classification (NCBI taxonomy): domain Eukaryota; kingdom Metazoa; phylum Chordata; class Mammalia; order Rodentia; family Capromyidae; genus Capromys; species Capromys pilorides. The sequence goes on from PVKN010012260.1 coordinate 19,535, forward strand.
TGTTTAAAAGTAAGTTAACAAATGTTTACAATGTGACTCTTCTAGGATCCCAGGGAGAACACGGCACTAGTTACAAAATCACTCTGTTCTTTCTAGATTAAGTGAGACATTATTAAGAAAAGACTTCTAAGGCCCTCTAAGATCAATAGCTATAAAAAGTCTCTAAAGAAACCCAGGCTGAAGCCAAGATATAAATAAAGAGCAAGAGAAAAGATGGATAACAGGAAGGAGAAAGATCTTTTCCAAATGGAAAGGGGAACAAGACATGGGGGGAAGGGAATGGTATCAAAAAAGAACTGAGGGATGGCCAGAGAGCTCAGCAGACTGAAGCACCTGCTTAAGCAGGTGCGGGGACCTGGGTTCCATCCCTGGTGTGGTGGGATGGCCTTGCCCCCAGGGTGCACTGAGCCAGCAATCCAGACTGGGTGTGGTGGCGCACACCTGTAATCCCAGCATTTAGAAGGCTGAAAACAGGAGGACTGCTAGGAGTCCGACCTGTATGGTGAGACCCTGTAGACCCTGCACTAAACACATTTAAAAAAAAAAAAAAAAAACTGAACGAAAAAGAATAGGAATTGAAGAAAAAGAACAGAAACTTTTGCCAAAGAGAAGAAACCAAGAGTTGGAGGGAGCTGGGAGGCAGGGAGGGGTGGAGGCAGAAAAAAGAATGAAGGTGTACGATGTGCAGGGCCAACTACATGAAGTGCATGTAACTGTATGTACTGCAAATGTGGACTAATATGAAATTAAAAAAGAAGGAATTCAGGCTGGAACACAGAAGAACTCCTTGTGGTAAGAGCTTAGCGGTTTTCTTCCTCTACCATGACATTCATCATCTGCTCTTAAGTGGGACTTTCTATTTTTTTTTTCTTTTTCTTTTTCTTTTCTTTTTTGTAGGACTGAGAGTTCAAACTCACAGCCTTGCACTTGCCAGGCAGGCACTTGTGCCATGGAGCTATCTCCCCAACCCCTTAAGTGGGGCTTTGGAAATATAGTCTTTGAACTCATAAGAGGAATTGCTTCTGCTCATATGCCAAAGCACCTTTGATCCTTTGTTTGTTACCTTTAATCCTTAGTGAAAATCTTTAAAATACAGAACATTTCCAAGTGCAGAGGTCCAGTGACACACAGAGACAGCAATCCTAAGATTGTAACTGTTCTGTGTGACTCCAAATGCCTTACACCTTCCCCTGAACATTTTAAAGGATATGGATCGATGGACCAGGTAGTGGTTGTCCATTTTTTTTTCTACAGGGTCTCACTACGCAGCTCATAGTGATCCACCTGTTTCCTGCCTCCCAAGTGCTGGGATTACAGGCGAGTGCCTTGCTGGCTCAGCATGCTCAAGAGTGGGATGTGGGGGGGGGGGGGGGGGCC
>PVKN010012261.1:0-20919 GCA_004027915.1 Capromys pilorides
TCCTTCTGTGTGTTTTACTAGGGATTATACTCAAAACCTTCATACTAAGTTATAGCCCCAGCTCCTTTTATTTTGAGACAGGGTCTCACTTAGTTTCCCAAGCTGCGTTTAAATTTGGAATGTGACTACCTCAGCCTCCCATACTTCTCTATCTCTTTAGGCCATTTCTGTATTATTAGCTTTGTTTCCTCCCTATTCCTGTAATTCTTTATTTCTTTGAAATAAAGAGAGATTTGAGCATTTCAAATAAATGACCATTCTCACAGTCTTTAGGGAGTGACTTCATTTTTCTGCATATCAGCCCAGTTTGAGGTTCTGAGGCTTCCTCACATCTCTTCTGGGGTTGCATCTTGACAGGGTTCAAGGATCTAATTTCCCTGGTAGACATTTGCCTGTTTCTTCATGGGTTTTCCTTTTTGTTCTGGCCCAGGACAGCATCAGTACTGCCCAGCACAGTGAGTGGGCAAGAGTGGGGCTGCGGGAGTCCAGAATGCCCAGTGATGCTGGCAGCGATGCCCAGGGATGTAGGGAGGAGGCAGTTCCCCTGGAGGACAGTGCTTCTGTTGAATTGTCTGTTTCCATGAAGCGAATGGGTATGGATTTATCCATCCTTCGAGGAAGAGCAGGAACTGCCCAAGGTCTCACCTCCCTCCCTTGCATTCCCTTTTTTTCTCTCCTTCCCCCATCATTTTCATATCTTTTTTTTTTTTTTAAATCTTCAATAGCAGTCTATACTCAGTGCAGAAAACACAATATAGTCACAGACATTAACATCAAATCACTCACGGATCCCCTAGCCTCAGGTGACTGGCATGCCTGGCATCTATTATTGTGGCTCTGGGAGAGCCAGGCCCAAGTGTTGGTGTGCAGCATGCATGCTGGGTCATGTAGCACGTGAGTGTCAGCGATGACCACCTGGACACTGACACCTGCAGCTGAGGATGGCAGCCTGAATGGATATACCTGCTTCTTGCCTTTCTCCACTCAGCTGAAACGTAGGTGAAGAAGAGACACAGAATCAGAGGGCCAGGTCCAGCTGACCAGAGAACTGAGGACTGAGGCAGTGTAGAGATCACGGTGGGAGGCCTCCTGCAGGACGTACCTCAGGGTGCTGGCTCCTTTGGTTAGAGAAGCCAGGTGGGGACTCCGGCACAGACTTGAGCAGTGCCCACTTTAGAGGGACCTGCGTGCGCGAGCACATGCACAGCCCATTTCTCAGGATTACTAAGTACAAAGGGATGTCCAGCCATGACATTGTTTTCAATTCCCAGGTGGAGGCCAAGCGTCTGCACCTGTGCTCAGGACGTGTCACCTCCTCATGCCTGGAGGCCCAGGTGTGTCCCGATTCTAAGAATCCAGGCTGATTCTCTTGCTGACATGCCAGTGTCCACAGGGTCTTTCTTCTGAGCTGCAGAATCCCAGCTGTGACCTTGGAGGGTCCTGCCAGGTGGCCAGAGACCTTCTCTGCCCAGGATCTGCTAGTGAGAGGACCCTGAATACAATTAATTCCCTTTTGGTACAAACTAATCTCATTCCAGCAGTTCTGTCTTCATTATTGAAAGGCAGGGTTGGAGACGTGCGTTGTTAATGACTTACCGTCCTGCACCCATCCAGTTGTCACCAGCTAGTGAAATACCTGCTTCTGGGCTGCACAGATAAACCACAGGAAGCCGCATGCCCCTCCCTCTATCCAGTAAGGAGCACACAGGCGAGGGAATTAAAATGCACAGCATAATTGGATTTTTTGCAGTGTCCTGCTGCCAACAGAGCTCCCCTGACTTTATTATGGCATTCAAATGCCAGGTTTAATTCCAGGCATGTGGCTTGGGAGGGGGAGGTGTTCCTAGGAAGCAGTTCAAGAAGAGGCCCATCCAATCTCGCTCCTCTTCTGAATGTGGAGAGAGGCTCTCTGTGCTGGGGGTGATTTGATTAAGAATGGAGTGAATGGCTGAGATCATGTGGTGTGCAGGGATGGGGCTCTGACTCCTCCTCACTCACACAGGGTCTGAGTGGGCTGTGAATGCAGTGCCCAGTACTGGGATTTGTTTAAACACCTTCATAACCACCCAAAACAAGGACTTCCTGGCTGGGAGAGGTGGAGCTGCACTTCAGGCTGGAGCTGCTGAGCACCCTGCAGCCTGAGTCTTGAGGCCCCGGCCCCTGAAGGAATGGGTGGTGGATTAGTGCTCCTGAGTGGGGACCTTCTGTCTGCTATGGCAGTGGGGATAGGCTCCAAGGGGTGTCCTGGACCTGACCCCATTCTGGGAGGGTGCGAAGGTCCCTCCAGGGTGAGGAGTGAGCACAGTCCCTGAAGTTCAGCTGCAATCTCTGGTAAATCTCAGAACATTCTGGGTTTGGGAGAAGCTGGGTGAGGTGAGTACTAAACCTACCTGGACGCGCTTCCTAGAACTCCTCTGTAGCCCATAACCTGTGTGTATGTGTGCACATATGTCTGAGTTTCTGTATATCTATGTAGGCCTATCTACGTGGGCCTAGAATGCTTGTGTTTGTGTCTACATGCATGAGCAAGCATGTGCATGTGTGTGATTATTTGCACATCTGTGTAGACTAAAGCATGCACATGATGGAGGCTCTGGACTAAATGCCCATGGTGAACTTCCTCAGAGTTGGAACTGGTTTGGCGTAATCTGTGAGTGAATCTGCCTTTGAGATAGTGCGGCACATCCTTTTTCCCTTTAATAGTCAGAAGGGGGCATGCGTTGTCTGACAGCTCCAGCTGCTGGTGTCCTGGATGCCCCATAGTCTCTCCCAGCTGACCTGTCTTAACTTTGAGCAGCAGAATTGAATTTGGACCAATCACAGCCTTGCTGCTGTTATCTAAGCTGCATTTTCTCACACCTCATTCAGCAAGACTTCGTCTTACCTACTGCATCACCTGGGCTGCAGCAAAGGCCCTGTTCCAACGAAGTCTCACTCCAGGCTAGACAGACTGGTGGCTGGGAAAAGAGCAACAAACAATAGGGGTCATTAGCCTTGAAGAGCTCCAGGGACTAGCAGCAGGTGAAGATCAGCAAGCAGCAAGCAGGTGACAGGCCACCAGCAGCAACTGGCAACTGAGCTGTAAGGCCAGGGCCCGAGGCCACTGACACTCAAAGCCTGGAAACACTTGCAGCATTTTGCTCTTCTAATTCATGATTTCTATCTGATTGAGCAAAAGAATCCTTAATCAGTTGGTGCCATCTCTAAAGAAAAAGAGTTTTCTGGATATAGGGGCCTCTGAGTGGAGGCTGCCACTGCTCCTGCCCTTGCCATGTGGTCCTTAGGCTGTCTTCATGCATGGAGTGGAGTCTTTTAGGTCACAGCACAGCACAATCCATCATGTGCATGCTTTAGTCTACACGGATGTGCAGATAATCACACACATACACATGCTTGCTCATGCGTGTAGACACAAACACAAGCATTCTAGGCCCACATAGATAGGCCTACCTAGATATGCAGAAACTCAGACATATGTACACACATACACACAGAGACAGATACTCTCATGCCCATGTGGTACATGCACCTACATACAGACTCAGACGTGTGTACATATGCACACAGACACTTAGACTCAGACATGTGTGACCATGTTCACATAGACACAACTCAGACACACATATGTGTTCACATGCACAAATACACATACATGTGTGCACATACAGGCATCACTCTCACACCTGGGTAGAGACAGAGACATACAGACTTGTGCCTGTGCAGGCCGCACCGCTGTCTTCAGTGAGGCTTCCCACGCAGCTTCCGCCTGTTCCCCACAAGGCTAACAGAAACCCTCAAGTCTGGTGTCAGTGACACTTAGCTGATTGTGCAAACAGCACATTCATGACCAAATATTTGTTCTTCAGATTAGAACAGATTAAAATCAACACCATGCGGAATGCATTCTGGAAATTCCACAGGTCCCACACAGAAGAGGCCTCCCAGGGTGGGCACCTAGGCTGGCAGGCGGCCACCCGGAGCTCTGCTGCCCTTTCCTCCTGTGGGTCTCCACAGGAACAAAACAGTTACTGGCTGTGGAAAACAGTTGTCAAGTGGAAAACAGAGCAGGGACCTGGTCCCTATGACATGCACAGGCTCTCCAAGGATGGGTCAAGGAGTCGTGAAAGGGGACTCGTCAAAAGCTTTGTATGGGAAATACAGGTGAATAGCTGATGACCTTGGAGTGGGTGGGGGCTTCTACGTATACTAAAGAAACTTTAAATATAAAATAAGAGACTGGGGAAACTGAATGCATTAAAAAAAAAAAAAAACCTGTCAAGTAAAAGATCACCTTAAGAATGAAAGAGAAGCAGAGAGCAAGAGGTGGTCAGTAGGGACATAGCAGGCAAGGTGTCGGCCACCGGGCTACGTCAAGAACATTTCTGTATCAGGAAGAGTGGGGAGAGACAGTGACAGGCTACATGCAGGATGGGACACAGATGGGGTGCAGTCATGGCTACAGTGAGATGCTGCCACACACCGGACACTGGCCAGCACTGGCCTGTCTCTCGTGGCTCTCAGGCTGCGTGGGCTGCTGAGCCTTCTTCCCAGTGCGAGTGGGAGGCCGGGGCTTCCCAGGTGGCTCAGCTGCCTGATGAGTCCAGAAAGCCCCTGGCCACTGCTCCTTCCGTGTCCTCGACCGCCCTTCCCAGGAAGCCATCCAACTGGAGACCAGCAGGTGGGTGAGTCACACCCTGGGTTCATTTGTAGGTGCCTGTGCTCCCAGCTGTGGGGGTGAGAGGGCACAAGGAAGTGGTTCTGTGAGTCAGAGGCCCCCACAAGGCTCATTTTCCAGGGCATTGGCCTCCCTTTGTCCCCAAAAGAAGGCCAGGCAGGGAAGGGTGTGGGACTGTGGTTTCTTACTGTCCCGTGAGAGAATGGATGCACAGACACACATACATACACACATGTACACACAACAACACACAAAGACACACATAGACAGGCACACACAGAGGCAGAGATACAGAGGCACATGGACACACAGATTTGCATGGGGATGGACAAACGTGCAGACACCCCAGAGACACAGACATACTGCCAAAAAAATCCCCCCTCCTCAGTTAAAGGTAAATTATCTGTTGGTGGGGATCGGCAGCTGCCATCTCCAAAGGCGACACAGTGAGGAGCTGAGGGCTGAGACCTGGAAGGGCCCTCAGCCCCAGGCTCCCTGGAATGTGAGCCAGGGCCACCCAAGCTGCCTGAGACTTGCCTGGATGCTACTGGGTGCCTAGCAGGTCATAGCCAGGCCTGCCTGGAGCAGCCTTTCCAGGACACTCTGAATGACAGGAAGTGACAACTGGTGACAAGCAGTGCCTCACTCGCAGCTGCAGAGAGGCTGTCACTGGTGGACACACTGCCCACTGCTCCTCTCTCTGCTCATCAACATAGCCTATTTGCTCCTAGGCACTGCCCAGCCCCAGGCCTTGTGACTGGGGACACAGAATACTGGAGGAAAAACAAGTTAATGAGCTCCTTCTGGGGAAGAAGCCATGCCAGGGCGGGGGTGGCTGTCTGGAGCCAGGCCAGGGGGGTGCCAGGTGGCCTGACTGCTGGCCTCAGCCCCTCTACTGGACAGAATGCCCAGGAGTTGGTGAATGCAGAACCAGGGCCAGCCACGAAAATGTGCAGGTGTGGTCAGATGCACAAGTGCCTAAGGGTGTGTGTGTGTGTCGGTGGATAGGGATGTTTCCATAGGGATGTGTGTGCTTGTGACAGTGAAACACGTGGGAGGGTGATTATGTTGCATGTTTGCACAGCAGGATCCTGTAAGGGCAGCTTTGGGCTCTACCTCATCAGTGGGCTGTGACAGCTGCCTCTGACCTGGGACCCCAAGGAGGGGGCAGGGGGCTGGCTGTGTCCTTCGAAGCCTCAGCAGGCACTGAGGCCAAAGGTCATGTTCAGGATAAATGTTGCCCCTGCAGGCAGGATTTTTGCTTCCTCAAGGCCACCTCTGAATCAGAAGGAGGGCTGTAATTTCAGTCCTGCCCTCCCCAACCCCTCAGCCTCCCTTGTCTGCTGGTCCACAGTAAGCGCCCTGGGACAATACAGTGGGGTGGGGTGGGGGGTGTTCATCCCTCTATGTCTGGCTGCACCCTTTCTTCTGAGCCCATCCTGTAGATGTGTCCTCCCTCTTAGGCTGTTTCTGGGACGTTATTCTTTTCTACATCCTCATGCAAAATTAAGCCCCTAAATGATTTCAGGTACTCCAGCTCCAGGACAAGTTCTAAAATAGCACAGGGATTAACATCCCATCCCATTTGAGGCCGTAAGCGACTCCTGTGGCTCCGAGTGCATTTTCTACTCGCAGGTTTGCCAGCACGAGCTCCACAGGGAATGAGGAATCGCTGGCCTGTTTCCGTGTGCAGACACTTCCTCCGATGGGCTTGCTTCCTTTGAGAAGAGTCCAAATGGAGCTCGGCACGGATTCTTGACTGGCTCTGCCTGCCCCCACCCCATCAGGACTGAATGTGTAAATCTTCTCTCTTGCCTTTATTGATCAAGGCCAAAATTATAAGTATAAATTACCATGATGGGAAACAAGATGCTTGAAAAGTGATAGGAGGGGCAACTGTGGTGTTAGCGATGGCGGTGGTTAGGAGGGGCTGAGCCAGGAACACTTTGCTCCTAAGAAGCTGCTGTGCTCCGTGGATCTGTTTTGGCAGGGACACTGCTGAGTTCTAGCGCTTGCCTGATTAAGGTCCAGGCAGCAAGTTCTCTGTGAGTTTTTGGGGCCAAGATTTAGCTGACTGTACCCACACTTGGTGGGAACCATGCTTGGACCCTGGCTGGAGCTGGCCTGGACTAGGCAGTGTGTGTGTGTGTGTGTGTGTGTGTGTGTGTGTGAGAGAGAGAGAGAGAGAGAGAGAGAGAGAGAGAGAGAGAGAGAGAGAGAGAGATTGAGCTGGGATGGCATTGCCCACATAGTCCACCAGAGAGGCAGTGGGCAATGGTGAAGAAGTTGGGCTTAGCCACCAGCCATCCTGCAGAGGAGGTAAGGTCCAGGATATTCTGTGCTGCAGCCAGGACAGGACATCCTCCTATACCCCATGCCTTTCTGCCTTCTCTTCTGTCTGCTGAGCTGGGGCTGGAGTGACAGCTGCCTCCACAAAGTTGGCTGGTAGATGTTTCCCTTGAGGTTTCCAGGTAGATTCAGGGCCAGCACTTCCTGGCAGGTCCTGGAAGGCTGTCACTGGCTTGTGGCTTCCTGGCAGGCAGAGAGGCCACCCAAAGGCCGGCTCAGGGGATGCGGGGTAGGTAAGGCCTTCCCTCTACTCATGTCCCCAGCATCTTTCAGCTATAGTTCCCTTTTTGATGCCCCTGACTCTGCTGCTGTCTATGCCTGGGGACAATAGCTGATCCTCCTGGGTGCAGCCTTTCCCACATTGGCATCAGCCTCTTGTGATCCACACCCAGGGGATAAGGGTTAGTAGGGATGAAGCATCAAGACACCAGCTTGTCAGAGGGGGACTTAGCAGGACAGACACAGCTATGCGCTTGAGAGGACAGAGGGCCAGAAAGGCCACAGGGCAGGGACATGGCAGCAAGGGAGCCTGCAAGGGTGCACAATTTTATCATTTCCTCCCTGACGTCAGTGGGCCCTGTGGCTCCCCTCCGAGTCCGGTTCACCTGGACAGATGTTTCTTAATTCTTGTGGATGGCTGCAGGTGAGACCTTACTGGGCTATCCCCTGGGAAGGACTTTAGCAAAAGATCCACAGCTGTGCTGCTACCTTTTAAACTGGATGCTTCTGAGAGTTCATAGGGCCTCTGGCCTTGCTAGGTTCTGGTCTGCCTCGGTCACCCCCTAGTAGGTCCCCAGAGGAGGTGAGCCTGCAGTTCCTGAGGAGCCAGATGATTCACACAGAGCGAGGGTGTGGCACCTCCCCCCCCAACCCCCCCGCAGGAGAAGCTGGGGGAGGCAGGGGCTGAGCCCATGAGTTGAAGGGTCAGTTCTTGGCTTGGGCTCAGCTTCAGCTCTTGAGAGGGCCATTAGTAAGTATGTTTGGCCACTGGCCAGGTGCAGTCCTAAAATGGCCTGGCCTTTCAGTCCCCAGCTGTGGGAAGAGCTGACTTAGCATTCCATGGCTGGGATGCTGGACTTCGATGTCTCTCCCTTACTAAACATGGTAGAGTGATGACAGAGCACTTCTCCAGGAAGATCCAAGTAGCCCCTGGGTGAAACAGGCCAATGGCACAGGGGCAGGCCCTGGGAGATCAAGGGCGCACAGCAGCAATGATGCAAAAACAGAACAGGATACCACTCTCTAGGCTGAAGCCTCCTTGCATGCGACCAGCTGCCACATTTCACATCAGCTACCACCGCCAGTGTTTCTGAACAGCAAGACTCAACGAGAGCCTTTGATTCTTCATGAGAAGGTTTGGTAGGGGAAAACAATGAAGGGGAGGGAGAGCAATTTTAAGGTGTCTGTATCAAGGAGGAAGTAGTCTGAAGAGCTCAGCTGAGCTTATGTCCCACCTTTTAATGCTTCTGTGATTTTAGCAAGCTCTGCAGCCAGGGAGGGAGACAAAGAAGAGGAAAGAGGGAGTGGAGGTGCATCCTGTCTTCTCTGCTCGTGTGGACCAGCTAGCTCTCCTGGTGGCCCAGCAGGCCCCACTGAGGTGCTCTCATTAAAGAACACGTGCCAGTCTTCCACGTTCTCTGCACTCTACCCTGTGCCAGTGCACCACCGTGCAGTGACACAGTAGTCTCAGGAAGACCTCGGCCTGGAGGAGAATTTGGCAAGCCTGCCTTAGCTTGTCTTCAAGAGAGGGAGGCTGCTTTGGATCCATACCATCCATATGAATTGCTGAGTTATCTTGTCAATGGGTGAAAAAAAGCCTGTTGGGATTTTACTGAATGACTTCATCAATTTGGGAAGAATTGATATCCTAATAATATAAGTCTTCTACCAAAGGCATGATATATTTTTTCTTGGCTTCTCTCAGCAATGCTTTATAGATTTTGATATAGAAGATTTTGCAGATTATGTTAAATTCATCCCTAAATTTTTGATGCTTGGATACTATTATAAATGATATTTTAAAGTTAATTAATTAACCTTGCAATGCTAGAAATTCAACCCAAGTGTCACGCATGCAAGGCAAGTGTCTTACCAATGAACTACATCCCCAGCCCTTACTTCTACCTTAAATTACTAAAAATACAACTGATCTCATATATTCAGTTGATGTTGAAAAATTCTGTCCTAGCTCAAGATGTTTCTCTGTGGAGTCCTTAGGACTTTGCATTTCTATCACCTGAAAACTAGGATGATGTCACTCTTTCCTTTCCAATATTTATAGCTTTATGTCATTCCTTGTGTCTTTGCCCTGAAACCTCCAGTCCAACAGCGAATAGGAGAGGTGAGCACAAAACAGAAATCGATCCCTTTCTCCCCGTCCTGAGGGAGTCATCAGTCCTTCCCTGTTTCCTTTAACGCTAGCTGCAGAATAAACGCCTGCCCTAGCAGCACTTGTCCTTATCCGAAGGCCACCAGGAGGAGCTCTGAGTGGTTGCCAGGTGGTAGGAACAATGAGTCCATGGATGACTTTGTGGAGCCCTAAACAACCTGAAGGGAAAACAAGATCTTCAGGCCCAGGGTCCAGACAAGCCCCCTGCCTCTCTCTGCTCTGCCAAGGTGCCCCGAGTGCCAGCAGTGGCCCTAGCCTTCCTGCTTCCTCTCCACTTTATGATCCACTGAAGCTTGGCAGTCCCTGCCTCATATCATGCCTAACAGGGAAGCCTTTCCATGAGTCAGAGGAGCTAGGAGCTGGGCCTTGACTGCCTGAGGTAATGGGTGCTGGTCTTATACCCAGCCTCCATACTCCATCTCTTCCTTTTCTGCATGTGGCAGGAGATAGCTGACTGGGCTCCCAGTACAGAAAATTCCAAGTAAGTAGGCAGAATAAGGGGCATGATTCACCAGGTATGGTGGCACATGCCTGTAATCCCAGCACTTGGGAGGCTGAGGCAGTAGGATCAGTTTGAGTTTAAGACCAGCCTGAGCTACGAAAGTGAGCTCAAGGCCAGCCTGAACTTCATAGTGAGAGCTTGTTTCAAAAAAGACAAAAAGACAAAAAGAAAAAAAAAAAAGAGACATGATTCATTACAGATTCACAGCTGCACAAAGGTGCAGCTGGCCAGGCAAGATATCATTTCTGCATGACATGGGTGAAGTCAATGAGTGTTCTATGTGTTTTCTTCTGCCTCCCTGAGACCATATCCTCACCCTGATCACGACCTAGATGAAGAGGAGACACATTCTATTTCTTTGGATGAATGGCCTGGAGCTATTCACGATACACCATAAGCACAGAGGAGTTATCGTGTTTCACTAAGAGCCAGTCTGGGTGCAGCCGCTGAAGGACTTGGGAAGACTCAAAGCTATGCTTTCTCAAGCCAAACATGGGGTCATCTTGTGTTTGTTGATTCTCTGACAGGCTAAGAAAGGGAAAGCATTTTGTAAAATCACTTTGATAAGAAACATTTGAAAAGCAAAATGTATAAGCAGTCCATGTTAGTTATGTCCCAGTTACAGAAAGAAACAGAAACTCAGCAAGCCAACAAGGATGAAAGGTCCCAGGTGAGCAGGGGCTGCTTCTCATCCTCTGGGGATGGTGGCGGCCTCACTGGAGAAGGGGAACTTGTCTCTTTCCCTTTTGCCATGTGAATGACAAAAAGGTGAAGTCTGTCTGAATAACCCACCTAACAGATGGACTGTTGGATCGGTCAGGTCTGAGCTGGAAGCAAACATAGACACAGGGCGCGTGTGAGCACCAGCATCCTGGCTGGCGTGGTGCAGGCATCTGGCTCTGTGAAGCCTGGCATTCCTGTCTCGCTGGCTTCCTCTGAGCATCTATGCTAATTCCAAGAGTCTCTGTGGCTTAGAAAGTGCAGTGGTTGGGGGGGCCTCTGCTGTATGATAGCGTGGCAGGATTGACTTCGCTGGGAACTTTTGGAAGGGGTCTTGGTTGGTAACGCCCCATGAGGGTGATATGGGTTCTGAAGATGTTGATCCTTTCTGAAGCCTGGCAGGGAGCTACTTCCTTCAGTAATGACAGCTGAGGTTGGTGAGTCAGGGCATCTCCTGTCTGCCAGATGCCTGGGAGTGGATGGTGATTCCCAGGAGGGGGGAGGGTACCGTGTGGGTGATGAGTCCATGAAGAAAGGATATGCACTCATTTGTTCTTCATGATGGTGGGCCACAAGTCACTTCTGATGGGCTGTGACCTGGGAACTCCTGATCAGTTGGGAGTCCTCCCAGTACACAGGGTAGAAAAGCGAAGACAATCCTAGCTTTTAGGAATCTCCACACTGACTTCCACAGTGGTTGTACCAGTCTGCACTCCCATCAACAGTGCAGAAGATTTCCTTTTTCTCCACACCCTCCCCAGCTTTTGTTATTGGCTGACTTCTTGATGTTAGCCATTCTTTCTGGGGTAAGATGAATCTCAGTGTTGTTTTAATTTACACTTCTCTCGCATGACCATTTCTGCTGGTCTATGGAAAGAAGCAGTTAATGCTTAGTTTGTTTCATGTCTTGTTTTCAATTATTTGTATTTTTTCTTTTCTTAATTTCTTCTTCCCATTTTACATGCATATATCTGGTAATGTGAATAAATGGTTGGAAGGCAACACTATGTATTACAACAAACGTTGTAAAACTCATATTAATTTATTAAGTTAACTTCTGTTTCACCTGTATTTTTTTCTGTTTTAATTCTAATTTGTACTATCTTTAAAAAATGAAAGGGGCAAAAAAGAAAAGCAAAGACAAATAACAGCGGCCTCTAGTGGCCATTGGAAGTGTATTCTCAGTGTAGATAGCCAGCAGGCAACCAGAAAGGCCAGGTGTGGACAAGAGGGCTGGGGGCGTACACCAGCCGCTCCTCCTATGGCAGCAGGAGGGCACAGGACTCAGGACATGGGCGAGCTAAAGGGTCAGTGCTGACCGGGAGACAGCCCGTGGCTGGCTGACTGCAATGGTTGGTTTGGGCTGAGGGCCTCTTCCTGAGGTGGCTGTGCTGGGCTAGTGGAGATTGCCAGACCTCCTCATGGGGCTGCTCTGTGGCAGAGATGGGTTTAAGGTTGAAAACTCTGGCACCTGAAGAGTACTCAGCAGGCATATCGCTATGGAAGGGCACAAGCTGGGGTGGTAGGAAGGATGGGAAGAAGTGGCCAATGGAGACAGGCAGACCCCTGAGTCTAGGCCACTAGCTGACCACAGGGGGTGGTGGACATGACCCAGATGGCCTTGACAGCCCACCCTGACCTGGGATGTAGGAGTAACCATGCTAATTTCAGGGCTAAGGGGCACAGGGATGGGGCGGATGGATGTGAGTCTGTCTTTGGCTCTGGCGTGGTGTTTTCCCAGCCAGCTCCAGAGTCCAGCTCCAGAGATCTCCACCCCGTGGTCCTGCTGTGAACCCTGTACAGCTGTCTTCAGCCCCTCCGACCAGAATCCGCCCTTGGCTTCCCTTTTGACTTCCTTTCCGATGTGGTTGTCAGTGGGTGGGATGTCTTTTTCCTGATTTCCTGAGAGAGGTTTCAGAACTCTCTCCAAGTTTGGTGGGTGGATTTCCCTTGGGGTCTTTTTAAGTGAGCCCATGTTTTCCCATAGCTTATTACCATGGTCCAGCACTATGCCATGCAGCCAGGTTTTCTCTATCCAGTGATGTCAGTGGTAGGTGTGTGAGGCCCTGACATCTGAAATGCATCCTACCTCGCTGGCCGACACTTCCAGTTCTGGGGCTCAACTCTCTGCTATCTAAGGGTCTACCTTTCTGGTAGGAATCCCCAGCAGCTCTTCCTGACCAAAGAGGGCTGGGGCTGTTCCCATCACTGTGCTCCCCAGTTCCTGGTCATGCAGAAGATATCCTTCTGTCCCTTTCAATTGGGGAGTTATACCAACTTTCCTTGCTTGGGCTCCAGGGCAGCCTGCCTACCAAGGCTGTCATTTTAACTTTCCATGCCTAGCTTCTTTATGCATAGAAACAAGTTGATAACGATTCCCAGCTCCTACTGTGTGACTTTGTGAAGCCAGGTCAATATGCAGCCCGGGCCAAGGCTGGAAACATACTAGCTTCTTTCCTCCTCAGGATTGTTCTGATCATGTCTTCCTAACTGCCTCAGGGTGAGGCTCCCAGGACCCACCTCCTTTCTTGCCCACAATAGCACATCTCTCTGGCTTAGAGGCTTGCATTCCTAATTTTATGCAATCAATCTCTATGAGTACAAATTCAGACTCATCGTGGTATAATTCACAGTGACCCCTGATGACTTTATACCACATTCCAACCTTGCACCATCATCAGCCACCCCAAGTGTGGTTTGCCTGGATGAGGAGGCTCCAAGTCCTGCTGTATCAATGCCAGAAGTGACTCAGCTTTTTTACGCAGAGGAACCACGCATTGGTCATTGGTCTGTGCCAGGTTGTTGTGGTCTGGGGTTCTTGCAAGGGAAAACAATACAATGCATGCCACATACTTATATGATTAGTTATAATAGGCACCCAAAGAATCATACACAAAAAAAGCATGCAACTACTTTTAACTTATTGTTTGAGAAGTCCACATTTTGTACATGATGTTAATTTAAAGCAAGCTTCATGTCTGCTGTGTCCTTTGCTCTTTGCTGTTACGCAGATTAGTGGGCTAATACACTCTGTATTTGAAGAACTGAATGCTTAAGTGCTGGGTCAGTTGGGCAGTGAGCACTGAAGATGAGCCTTCCCATCCCTGCCTTTATCCCACTTAACTGTTTTTGCACTTAGGAAAAAGTTCATGCTCTTCTATCAGACTTACCTGGTATGAGAGGCTTTAAAGTGAATTTTTTCATTCACACTTGGCTAGGATAATTGGTTATAATTTTTGTCCTTTATTATATCCTTTTTCTTCAGAAACATTTTTATTAAAAGTTTGTGCAAATCTGGGGCAACATGCAAGACAAAAATGAAGAGACCTAGGTGTAAGAGGTTGTTATGGTTTGTGTGTAATTGTTCCCCTAAAGCATCGTGCAGTCATGGGGTGACTTGTAGAGTTTGTGATGAATTCATGATCCAGTGCTGCAGTGATGGGTATGAATGATGCTATACCTGTCCTGGGGCAGAGAGCCTGGATGCAGTATGAGGAAGGGAGAGAGGCTTGCTAGCTCCCACCGCCACCGCTCTTGCCTCTGCTCTTTCCTGTTTTCGGTCGCCATGAACTGCTGCTTTCTGCCATGTGCCACTCTTCCTTGGAGCCTGCTGAGTATAGACTGACTCCTCCACTAACTGGAGATAAATAAGCTTTTCCTTCTTTAAATTTGGTTGTTGGGTATTTTGTTCCAGCAGTGAAAGGAAAGTAACTGTGACAGGGCAGACCAGACAGCTCAGCGGACTAAAGCACCTGCTTAGGCAGAGTGCAGGAGCTGAGGGCTCCATCCCCAGTGTGGCATGCCAATCCCACCCTTGGTGGCGCACTGAGACTGTGATTGAGACTGGGCATGGTGGAAAAGGGCCCAGCACCTCCCCAAACATCACCTACAACTCAGCAGTGCTCATAAGCATACAACCAACAAAAATGAAAAATGTTCCCATAAAAATCGGCATGTAGACTTCATCACAGCATTGTAGCACCTAAGAAATAGAAAAACTTAAATGTCTGTTAATAAGTGGACAAATAAAAATGCTAAAACCCAACTAAGGTTCATAGAGTAAATGCATCTTTAGCATTATTAATAATAAAGTACCAAAATTATAAAGTAAAAAATTAAAAAGGAGGACCAGCGAGATAGCTTAGCAGTCTAAAGTGCCTGCTTAGGCAAGCTTAGGCAACCACAAGGACCGTGGTTTGATCTCTGGCATCACATACTGCACCAGCCCCACCCCCAGGGCAGGCTGAGCCAGCCATAACATACATGCATAAATACACACGCATACATTCATACATACAGTTTTAAAAAAAATAAAATAAAAAGAGAGAGAGAGTGCAAAACCATGTCCACACACTAAAGACCAAAGAATCCAGCTAAGGGCCTGAATCCTACAATAATATCCTCCATGAGTCCAGCTGAAGACCTAGAGCCCATAACAATGCCTCCACAAGCCCGACTGGAGGCCTAGAGTCCATGACAATGTCTTGTGTGGGCCTGATTCACTGATCTGTGCTGGGAAGGTCCACAGGTCAATGGTGAAAGCTAGAAAGGCTGTGCCAGCAGGATGAAGGATCTGTGCTAGCAGCCTGAGGGACCTGCACTGAAGCCAGGAAGCAACACTCAAGGTAAGCACCAGAGCTCCCCCTACAAGTACCACAGCTGTGCACTAGGACTGTGAGGTCCTGAACTCCTCCAGCAATGAAGAAAGCTGAGTTCCCATCAGGAAAGCCAGTATGACAAGCTTCTCCAGGACCCTGAGCCAGGTACTACTACCTTCCCCTCCAGAGACCGGAAGCGATGCTCAAAGTGAGGACAAGAGCACCCCTAAAGTGCACCATAGCCATTCTCAGCAGCAACAAAGTCCTGAGCTCCTCCTCCAATGAGAACAGCCAAGTTCACCAGGAAAGCAAGATAAGGTCCCCTAGCAGAATAGCCCAAGAGCATACGCAGCTCTCCAGATGCTTCCTAACAGCCTCCCTGTAGCTTCTCTCCTTCTGCCCCATATGCTGCTGGCAGTGGTCTTCAGGTGGGCCTCCCACACTGAGCACCGTGCTAGTTCGGTGCAGCTGGGTGTACCAGCTTGCTCACCAGTTGGCAACACAACACACAGTTGGACTCTACAGCTCTTTCCAGAGAAACAGAACCTATAGGGCTTGGGTAAGGATGAGAGAAGGATCACTGTGGGAATCAGCTCTTGGGATTCTAGAGGATGCATGTGGAGACTAAGGAAAGCTGGGTGAGATTCAGGGCCAGGGAATTGGCAGCTCCACTGGTGTGTCTCTTGGGTTCTGGTGCCAGAAGGCAGAAGATAGACTTCATCCCTCCAGGACACAGAGGGACTTATCTCCCCTTTTTGTTCTATTCACTCTCAACAGGCTGGATGGTACCCACCTGCTTAGGAAGGGTGATTGTCTTCACCTTCACAGATGCTCAGAAGTGATGTGCCACCAGAAGTAGAGGCAGTCTCAGCCCGGTAACGATGACATGTAAGATTAGCCATCACACCAGGCAGCAAGCATGCTGGGGACATGACCTAAGGTGGCAGTGACTTGCTGGGCTTCAGTGCTTGCTGTCATTTTCTGGGAAATTGGCCCTCACTGGTCATGAAGGATGTGACTGTGTTGGTGCATCCCAAGGAAGGGTCTGCTCAGCACAGGCATGTGCCCAGTTCTAAAGTGAATCCAAACAGGAACTCAGGGTTACTGGGATGACCCTGACCCCGCCTATGTGGCCCGTGCCTTCCTGAGTTCCAAATACAAAAGAAATTGGGCTGAGTGTCCAGGAGACAAGGTCATCACCAGGAATGTGATTTTGAGTTTCTTTAGGCAATCTTGAAAATCACACCAAAAAACTCAGATTCATTCCTTAAAGAGGATAGATATCATGAAGCAGGGAACATTCTAGAACTTCAGGTTTTCTGTTTGCTGTCCGGTCACCAGGAGAGGCAGACAGAGGATGCAGGAGGAAGCCTTCCTGAGGAAAGAAGAAAATATGGGAGGGCCAAGGGGACTTGAAGACCTGCATTGCTTCCTCGGAGGTTGCCTGGGTCGGGGAGGCCTCTTTGGAGTTGGCTGGTGAATAGCAACATCCTAAGACCTCTCACTGGCTGGGGGAGGAAGGCAGAGTGCTGGTTACTGCCATGTTGGTTTAAGATCCTGCCTTTCCTTTTCACTACCCTGTTTTCCAGTCAGGATTTCAGGGCCTATAACTGACCTCTCAATTGCCACAAGCTCTGAACTTGTAACGGAGGGGAAAAAAACCAGCCCTGGTGATGTTCATTCACTCATAAAATAATTATGAGTGCATGGGGGAAGTACGGAAAGGAGGAAAGCCATGACCTGCCCTGCGGTCCCACAGCCTGTCGGGGCCAGTCCCACCCCACAGCACATTTATTCAGAGCACAAGTAGGACCCTGGGATGGCAGATTACACAGTCTCTGGGGTGAGGCAGGAGTAGATGGACCAAGCTGAGGGCAGAGGTGTGAGAGGGTCCAGCCCAGGTGGAGGCAGAACACAGTGACTTCTTATAGGAGCAAAGAGCCTGGCACTGCCAAGCAACTGCCAGAAGTGGGGGCTGATAGAAGTGCAGGGGGAAAGTTAAAATTTTATGTAAAAGCCTTCCCAGAATGCCTGCCAAGACCAAGCAGACATGTCTCACAGGTCCTGTAACAGAATGTTTCTTCCATTACAGAGCTCATGTCTCTACTGCCTTTGTATAACTGATGGCCTTGCTATGTAACTTGGGATGTTTAAATGCCTGCAGCAACCCACCGTGTCACCCAACCATCCAACCATATGCTCCAAATCTTCCTGTGTCCCTCCTGACTCTAGTTCCCTTTAAAAACTCTGAAATTCTCTTGCTGGGTGGGACTTTGGATATTTGGGAGAGTTCCTAATCAGAAGCCTATGGATATAATAAACTGCCTCCTAAACCTCCTTGGCGCTGTTTCTTCTTGTGTTCGGTTTGTTTGCTGTAACAGAAGGAGGGAAAAAGGGAAGCAGGCTCCCTTTACCTCACATGTGACATGGTTGTATCAGAAGTCATATTTTATGAATTTAATGGTGAGCTATAGGCACAGAGAAGTTAAACAGCACATCCCAGATCACACAGGTGGCAGGCAGAATACCTCCCATGGGGCTCTTCTCTTAACCATCATTTCTGAGCACAAAGCAACTCAGATTCAGGTTAGGAAGCAGTGGCCTCCTGGAGCAATCAGGCAGTGTGTGGGGGTGGCCTGGCACCTGAGTCTTGCAGTCTACTGCCCTCCTGTGTCCCTAAGGAGACACAGCCCTGCTGGGCACCTCACCAAGCTCTGTATCTCAGAGTTCCTGGCTGCATCTGATCCATACGCATTGGACCCGTAGGTGTCACCTGCCTGGGAATGTCACAGCACTGTCAGTGTTAGAAGAGGGGCTGGGGACCAGCCCCAAGGACTTGCAGCAGGGAGCTATAGGTTAGAACTGGAGCAGATGCAGGGGCGCAGCCTTGGAGTCCAGATCCTGCCCATTAGGGCTGCTCCCCAGGGGTGACAGCTGCTGAAGCCCAGCTGGCAGATCACTGCTCTTGCTAGATCTCTGCCAAACCTTTCCTGTGAACCCAGGAGTTGCTCTGCCTGGAAAATGCTCTTTGCCCCCCATCTGCTATGCGAATAAGTCCCCAAATAGAAACCACACATGCAATAGTCTCCAGCCACAAAACAATAAAACATAGCAAAATAACTGCCTGGCCCAAGCCAAAATCAAATAACCAAATAAATCTCAGAGACATGAGACTTAATTGAGTGCCTTAAGTAACTATTGGCTCAGAGAGGCAAAGGCAATTTTTGCTGACAGAAAGTTTAAAAATGAAAATTAGAACACTAGGTATTGAAGTTTGGAGCGGCCTTGTGTAGAACTATGCTCAGATGAACACCTGTTCTCAGAACCAATCGCCCATCATCACACAATTAAACATATAACTCATGAGAAGTCAACTCTGGAACCAAGAAAGCAACTCTTGAGAAAGAAGCATGGAACAGCAACTTGGCAGCAGCTATGGGCAGAACCAGGGCCTGGCCAGTGGTGGAAAGGCCTGCCCGTGGTAGGGGAAGCGGGCATGTAGGACCCTCGTTTTGCTTTGTGGACTCAGTTGGCCTTTGGCATGTGTTGCAACGTTTCCTCTAGGTCTCCAGGGGACCTCACTGTTCACCTCATAACAGTGGGCCTAGGCCCTCATGAACTCTTAAAGTGCTTGTTAACTTCCCCTTATGATTCATGTTCTATCTCTTCATGCAGGTCCCCAGCCTTAGGGAAAGTTTAGCCCCTGCTTTGGGCTTCGCTCCTAAGCAACTGAACTCTGGGAAGATCTTCATCATACTGTCTGTGGAGATCAGACATCATGGCACACATAGTGGAACCGGGAACAGTCAGGACAGGAAATTGATGGGGATGGAAGGGCAGAAGGCAAGTGGCCCATTGAGGCTCCGCAGACTGCAGGGTGGTGAGCAGCAGAGCCTAGTACAACTGGCCAGACCTATCACACATTTTATCCTCTGCTCCTGTTGGAGGGCGGCTCCTTCTCCTGTCAGCTTCCCAGGAAGCCCCTGCCCTCCAGCCCAGCACCCACCCCACTCCCAGGCTCTGTTGTCCAGGGTGACCCTTTCTGTGATGTGATTGTTCTGTATTTTGGAACTATCCCAAATAGGGACCAAAGGGCAGAGTGATGCCTGGATTGGCTCACTAAATGTCCTTAAGAGAAGCATCTGATACACCAGCAGGGCTTAGCTGGTGTCTGGAGTGGACACTACTGCAGAGACCAGTCCCGACGTCAGAAAATCCTGACCCTGATGTGTCCAGTCAGTCCTGATCCTGGGCACAATGGAAATGTCACTTCACCTGGCATGGAGGGATTAAAGGGGCAAAAGGAATGAGGTTGTGGGTTAGAAATGCGAGGTGGCAGGTCCTGTATAGAAGGTCATTCTGCTTAGGTTTATTTCAGCCTGGTGAAGCCACATTGGATTCTGCTTCAGAACTCTGAGAATGAACAAAACCAGAGAGGCAATGCTAGGCTCAGAGCCAGGATGTTGGGCAGCTTCTTGACCAGGAGAGAGCCCATCCCCAAGATGGACTAGACATCAGGGCCTACAGAAGTAAACATTAGAAGTAAAACAAACAAACAAACAAACAAACACACATTAGAAGTAGTGGTGCATACCTCTACCCCTAGCACTTTGGGATGCTGAGGCAGAAGGATCTATAAATTAAGTCCAACCTGGGCAATTTAGCAACTCAGTGGTACCCTCTCTCAACATAAAAAATTAAGATAAGGATGGAGGATGTAGCTCAGAGCAAAATCTGGATTAAATCTCTAATTCTGAAAAAAAAAGTAATAATAATGTCTATGACAAATCTGGCTTGGTTATTTCTTCTTTGAAACAGCAGAGTCATTAAAAGGAATTTTATGTGTATATTTTAAATAGCAAAAGGCCTGAAGGAGCCTCAGGTTCAGGGTCCAAGCCTTGCAGAGGGCAACAGGGTAGAGGAAGGGTGGAACAAGAAAGAAAGAAACCCAGGGTCAGGAGGACCGAGCTGCTGGTTCAGCTCGGCTAAGCTCATCTCAGCTCAATAACTATGTTTATTAGTTCCAAAGTTATATACAGAAGTTTTGAACATGTGCCCAACATTTGCCCTAATTAACACTGAGTCTTCCCTGTTCCCCTGGGAATGGAATAGCCATCAAGGCCAAACTGATAAACAGGAGACCACACATTCCAGGACCCTGGGAATGCAGGTGAGCTCTTTTCTCAAGCCCTGGGCATGCAGTTGAGCCCATTGCTCAGACTGCAGCTCAAGGTGGCTGGGGACATTGCCACGTTTACTTCCTAATGATTATTAATTCTGGGACCTGGTTTCCGACACTCAGGTTGCCATGAATCAGAGTGAGGTCCCTCCCAAGGGCTGGTGGGGACTTCCTTGAACAAGTGAAGCAACCTGTGTGCTCATAGAGAGAGAGAAAGAGAGAGAGAGAGAGAGAGAGAGAGAGAGAGAGAGCGCTACCAGGTACTCGCAGTGGCTCAAGCCCTACTTCCGAGGCAAGTGGACTCCAGGGGACACTGTGACACTGCCCCACCAGGGAAGAGGGAGCAGAGGTGCTCAGGCCTCTTGATTTGTTTCCATCTTCAGATGCAGGAGCCCTGAGGTGCCCTGGCCCTTTAGAGGACTTAGTGTCCCTTTCACAGCATGATGTGTGTTATGGTTTGTATCTAATTGTCTCCCTAAAGCTTCATTCACTTGTGGGTCAGACTTC
>PVKN010012262.1:0-20919 GCA_004027915.1 Capromys pilorides
GGACCAGCTTCTTCATGATCTTCAGTTTTAGATTTAACAATCACAAGAGAAGACGCTGGGTATCTGCTTAGCTTCTGTTCATTCATAAACTCCAAGTCACCATAGATACTCAGTTTCTGCAAAAAAAAAAAAAAAAAATCAATGCACAACAGTAAGGAACAATATAATTTATGGATGTTTGGTTAAAAGTTATACAAATGTCTTTGAGAATGAAGAATGTTTTGAATTCAAAAGATTACAGATACATGATTTGGCTACCAGTGGATGCCAAAGAAAGTTTTTCTATATGTCTCAAATAGAAATCCTCGGAGGTACAATAGTATCAAATAAAACTGTTGAGGATTAAATGTTAACATGGCCACACCAAATGCACTGATTCTACATCTCTGATGGATGCTTTAAGTGATCATATCCTGTAAGATCTTAGCTTTCTGGGCAGTGAAAAGATTTGCTACAAATTTTTCTGTTATTAAATGTTTAACTTAGCACCCATGGAAAAGTATGTTTTTTTGTATTTAGGATGTTTTTTTTTTTTTTTTTTTTTTTTTTGTATTTAGTATGGGGTTTACAGGGTCTCACTACACAGATTAGACTTGTATCAATCCTGTTTTTCACTCCCAAGCACTGGGATTACAGGCGCACCTCCACGGCCAGTCTGAATCACTGGTTCAGAGCGCCCCAGTGGCAGGGCCAGCACAGCACACTGGGGATAGAACCCCTTAGCGGCTGCCGAAGCAGGCAGGCTTTAATCCGTTCAGCTATCTGGCAGGCCCTTAAGTATATTTTAAAAGTGAGAGTGAAGAATGTAAATAAAACACTGTAACACTGATAGCAGGGTCTCCCTACACATAAAACTCCCTCAAATCCTTACTATGATATCCAACAAGACTCTAAAACGAAAGAATGAAGGGAAGTGTGAAACAGTATCATTGCAAACATCAAAAACTCACTGGAATATAATGGCAATACCTTTTGAGAGCAAGTCGGCTTTTTTTTTTTTTAAACTTTATTTATTTGTATTATGGCCAGCTCAGCCTGCCCTGGGGGTGGGCTGGTGAAGCATGTGGTGCTGGGGATAGAACTGTGGCCCTTGCCGTTGCCTAAGAAGGTGCTTTAGACCGCTGAGCTATTTTGCCAGCCCTTCTTTTTTTGCTGTTGTTTTTTAACTTTATAAGTCTACTTAGATGCAGCTCTTAAAAATAAAAAAGCAAAGAAATGTTTTCACTAAGAAATGGGATGGATTTTTTTTTTTTTTGGTCAACTCAGACAACAGAACTCATGTCAATGAGAAGTGCTGGCAGTTCTGACAGAGCAAATAACTGGATCATAGATAAGAACTGTGTTGGAAAACTGCTTGTGAAACATGCTAAATAAAATCACTTTTGTGGGTTATCAATTCTGATACAATACAAAAGAATTCCACATACTATGCTAACCAAGACAGGCCAGTGTCAAGACCTCACATACAGTTATGGTGCTGCCTACGGCTGGCTGGAACTGAGGAGTAGCTGTCATGACAGTTGCTTACTGTGAGATGTGGTCTGCATAACTGTGGCCAAAAATACAAGTATTCCACCATAAGGAAGTGCCTAGGACAGTAGCTTCCTGACTTACAAATGAGTCCCATTCCTGGCGAACATTCGCAAGTCAGATTCATTTGTAAGTCTGCCTAGTTGAGTCTCACACATCTTTGACACATTTTATAATGTGTAGAATAAGATAACCAAACACAAGGGCCTGGGGAGATAGCTCAGGGGTACAAGTGCCTGCCTGGCAAGTGCAAGGTCCTGAGTTCGATCCCTGGTTTGCAAAAAAAAAAGTTAACCAAACACGCATAGAGAATTCCTATGTATTATAAGGTAAGAACACAGCAGCAAAACTGTGACAATGTCTGACACATGACAGATATATTTCTACCACTTGTTTGCATCTAGGAATGTTCTTAATGCAAGCTCTGTGTTTGTATCTGTGAAAGTTCATAATTTAGGGACTATTTTTTTTTTTTTTTGAGATAGGGTCTCCCTATGCAGTTCAGTCTGGCCCCCAAGTTTCACACTGTAGGCTGGTCTTGAATCTGCAATGATCCTCCTGCTTGGCCTCCTAAGTGCTAGGCTTATAGGTATGTGCCACCACACCTGGCTTAACTGTATCTTATACTCTTCCAGCAAAAGAATCTTCAAGACAAATTCAGCAGCTGACTGACTGAACATGATATAGCTCTCAAGCAGTGTGGCTTCCTTAAACTCCAGAATTAGCATACAATTTACCCTTGGGCACTGTAAAAGAATATGTTTACAACTTTATTGAACAACACTTAAAGATCTTGATACAGTATCCACAAGCTATTTTTTACTTAGCCTCTCCCCTCCAGGGTTTTGCTGTGTAGTGCAGGCTGGCCTTGAACTCACAATGTAGTGTAAGATGGCTTCAAACTTAGTGATCCTCCTGCTTCTCCTGCTTCAGCCTCTCAAGCACTGGGATTACAACTGTGTGCCATCACACCTGGCTGTCTGTTTTTGAAGCAAGGAAGGTCTTGCTGCATAGTCAGGCCAATCTCAAGCTGGTGTGCTGCCCAAGCTGGCCTTGATCACAATAATTATTTTTGTATTTTAGGGAAGGGTCCTCAGGGTGTTCAGGGCCTCACTACAGATTGGACTCACAGTGATCCACCTGCTTAAAGCCTCCCAAGAGCTGGGATTACAGACATTGCCACCACGCCCAGTCTCAATTGGCTCTCAGGGCATCCTGGAGGGACAGGGCCTGGACAGCAGGCCCTGGGAATCAAACCCCTGGTCCCTGTTGCCTGCTAGCAGCACTTTAATCCGCTAAGCTATTTGGCCTTCGGACCACAATCATCCTTGATCAACCTCTGAAAGCTAGGTCACACTGCATGTCACCACATGAGAAGCGGAGTTGGTTTGAATGGTTTAAAGATAACAGCATAGAAGTTATCTAGGGAACGAAAAAGGGGAAACTGAAGTGATGCCAGTCAAAAGACACTAAATTCCAGTTAGAAAAAGGGGATCTACTGTATAACAGAGTGACTAATCACAGTGTACTGTTTATATAAAACTGCTACCTGGAGTACATGTGTTCTCACATAAAAATGATATGGTGATACAGGCGATATTAGCTTGATTTAGTCAGTCCTCAAAGTATCCATATTACAAGGCTAGAGATATAACTCAGCAGCGAAACACTTACCAGTGCAAACCCCTGGGTTTGATCCCCAGCACCACACACACATAATTATATACTATGAACATATATACTGTTTACTGTTAATTTAAAAATTAATAAAAAAATAGAGAAAACAAAATCTATGTGTATAGTAAAATCTGTGCACAGAAGTGGTAAGATCATTTGCATAATCTAACTAGTAGGCATAGTCATTTTTTAAAAACTTAAGGTGTAGTCATTTTTGTGGCTACTGTGTATATTCAAATTATCAAACTAATACAAGTGTGTGCCACCAGGCCTAGCATGCCATAGCAGCTTCCTCTCCTTTTTAAAAATGTATCTGGAAAAAAAAAATGTATTTGGTACAGGGTCTCAATACACAGCTCATACTTGTAGTGATTCTCTTGTCTTCAGGACTCCCTCCCCCAGAGCTGGGGTTATAGACGTATGCCACCATGCCCAGTCTCACCAGTTCAGCTTGCCCATTGGCAGGGTTGGCACAGCATGTGGAGCCGGGGATCAAACTCCAGCCCCTGTGCTTGCCTAAGCAGGTGCTTGCTTAGTCCACTGAATATCTCCCCCACCCCTACACTTTAATGTATATGGTGCAGGGTCTCACTAGCAGCTTGGACGCAGCTTCAGACTCAGAGTGATCGTCCTGTTTTCAGGCTCTCCTGAGCTGGGATTACAGACGTGTGCCACCACGCCGGACTCAAGTCTCTGGCTCAGTGCACCCAGGGGCAGGGCCAGTGGAGTGCAGGATGGGGATCAAACCCTTGTTCCTGCTCTTGCCCAAGCAGGCGCTTAGTCTGTTGAGCCATCTCATCAGTCCTGGCTACAGCTTCTTAATACAAATTTTGTAAATAAACTAAATGTTAGAAAATATTTAAGGGTTGGGTTCGTGGTAGTACATGCCTATAATCCCAGCACTCAGGAGGTTGAGGCAGGGACGATCACTGTGAGTTTGAGGCCAGCCTGGGCTACAAAGAGAGTTCAAGGCCAGCCTGAACTGCATAGTAGAGTCCTGTCTCAACAAAAAGACATAAAAAAAAAAAAAAACCAAAACAAACAAACAAAAAACCTAAGGCGTGACACTTATACCGCCCTCTATTATCTACCTGTTAGGAGATTCAAATCTTCTAAAGGGCAAGGTTCTTTGTCTTTTATTGTTTTATTTTTCATTTTTCCTGTTCTTTGAGACGAAAACCTCACTATGTTGTCTGGCTAGTCTGGAACTCTTTGAGTTCAAGTAAATCTTCCCAAGTGCTAGGACTACATGCATGTACCATGCCTGACTTGGGCTTATTCTTCACTGCATCTACAGTTCCTTAAGCAGGGCCTGACATATAATCTATGATCCATAAACGTATATGATTTACTGTGTGCTACCAGCAGTCTTCTTAAACCACTCCTCAGTCCCCAGTCCTATACTGGGGCTTGAACCTGGGACCTTCCCAAACTCTTTAAAATTTGTTTTTATTCTGAGACAACATTTCACTAGGCCACTAAATTGCCCAGCTGGGGTTTCAGCTTGTAATCCTATTTCAGTATCTGATGAGCTGGGATTATAGACCATCTGCCACCATGCCCAGCTCTCTCTCTCCCCCTTCCTTCCTTCCTTCTTGTATTTATCCAAAATGTATTTATTGGAGTGGCTTCCCACTCATCTTGATTGAGGGTACTGTTAGTGCTACTTCTTCCTGAAGGAACACCCTTCTGGGAGCCTTGCTTTTCCTCCTGCAGGATGGCACAGGACAGTGGAGCAGCCAACACACAGAACTTCCGTCTGTGCATGGCTGAAGACCACGGTGACTTTATAGCATCCTGGGCACTTCACGTTAGTGTAGTAGGAATTGGGGCTCTGCACCAGGCGCTTCTTCTTGTGCTTCCTCTTCTCCTCCTCCGGAGAGGGATGAAGGAGATCTTTTGCGAGAGGCATGTTCTCGTGGGGAGGTTGTCACCGCCAGAAAGGCACCCAACTTTCTTAAGACACTTCTCATTGAACATATGAAATCAGATGATCATGGTCTTGAAAAAAAGCTTAGACTACTGCTCTTCCAGAAACAGAAATAAAAAAGCACAGATAATGAGGCAACACAGAGACAGCATCTACCATCACCATCTATTGCTATGGCAATTTTTTTTTTGTGGTACTGGGGATTGAACTCAGGAGGACCTGTGCTTGCCAGGCAAGCACTTATTCTACTAAGCTATCTCCCCGGACCAACTATATAGCACATTTCTGAGGATGCCTAGTCTCCAGGAAGGATATCCAATACTGCTGGACTCTGTTGCCAGGTCATGCTTGGCCTGCTTAACAAAGACAACCACAAGTGACAACTTTTTATTATTTCAACTAGACAGTCAATCTCAACCCCTGAGTCTTATACATGGGCAATCCCAGTCAGGCACAGGTGGTTTGATCCCCAGACCCACCCTTAAGGCAACCTGAGACAGCCAAAAACCAAAAAAATCCTTCTCAACCCATGAGGCTTAAAAATGACATCATAAATGTGAAAAAAGGAAAAACAAGTGGAGAGATGAAAATCTTTATGACAAAGATGTAAGATCAACTGAGACAAATCCTTTGCCACCTCTTTCTGGCCAAAATGATCAAATGGTATGTAATGAGTATTTACTAACGCATACTATATCATTTCACAATTTTTCTAAATAAGAGAAATAAAGTTGCTCACAAGTTTTAAGACCACATTACTTTCCTGATGTTTGTTTTTTGGCAGTCCTACTGTTTATTGACACTGTTTCAAACTGTGTTCACAATAAATCAAGAGGAAGCTTTTCCTATCTCACATACAGGTTCCAAGGGTACCATGTCTGTATGAAACAGAGACCCAAAGGGTTACCAAGATAGCTCAGTGGACTAAGTGCCTGCTTAGGCAAGCACAGTGACCAGTTTGATCCCTGGTACCACATGCCACTGGTCCCTGGGTTCTGAGCAGGCCAAGGACACTGGGTGTGGAGGCACACACTTATAACCCCAGCACTGGGGTGTATGTGGAGGAGGGAGTGTTACTAAAAACAGGAGGATCACTACTAAGTCCAAGCTGTGTAGTAAGACCTTGTAATAACCAAATACATTAAAAAAATAAATAAAAAATAAAAAAAGAAACAGACCTATTTTTCAGTTGCCTCATAAATACTTTGAAACATATAGCATCATCACATGTATACATTATATATATATATATACACACATATAGATGTGTGTATATATATGTATACATATACACATATACAAAAATACTGCTCACAGATGAATTATATTTACAGAACTTAAAATGGAGTCTTAAGCTACTAGGGAGGGGAGGTCAGAAAAACAACTTATGGGGCTGGCGACACGGCTCAGCAGTCTAAAGTGCCTGCTTAGGCAATCTCAGGGACCGCGGTTCAATCCCCGGCACCATGCGCTGTGCCAGCCCGACCCCAGGGCAGGCTGAGCCAGCCATAATATCAAGAAAAAAAACTTATGTTCCAATAATAAACTCATGAAAAAGCTTTGAGAAGGTGAAGTTTTAAAATGGAGACCTAAGCTGGGTATGGTGGTGCATGCCTGTAATCCCAGCACACTGAAGGTTGAGGCAGGAGGATCAATGTAAGTTCAAGACCAGCCTGGACTACAAAAGTGAGCTTGAGGCCAGCTTGAACTGCATAGCGAGACCCTGTCTCAAAAAGACCAAATAAATAAATAAATAAATAAATAAATAAATTAAAATAAAATAAAAAAAACGGGGACCTCTGGCCAAGAAAGCTTGCATAATTTTTGTAATGCTAAATTCTGAATTATTTTTAGAGCGAACAAAGGAGAAAACACCAGAAAAAGGTGTATTCATACTGTAACATTTGAGAACAGGAAACTAATATTTATTAAAAACTGCTTATATTCAAAATAAAATGGCAATACAATAATTCTGGATGATTTGTGATTTCCTATTCCTTTACATGTACTTTATGCATTTCTATACTAAGTATACTTCTTAATAAAATATACTTAAAATTATTACCTATTCAAAGTATGGTTTCACATGCAAAGTAAAGCCTCAAAGAAAGGTTATTTTTCCAGATACTTCTAGCGAAATAATCCTCTTTTTTTTTTTTTTTTTTAAAGTTTATTTTATTTTCTTAAACCACATTACATATTTGTTTGTCTTATGGCCGGCTCAGCCTTCCTTGGGGTGTGGGGGGCGGCGCAGCATGTGGTGCCTGGGATCGAGCTGCGGTCCCTGCAGTGGCCCAAACTTTCCAACACACGTGCTTTAGACCGCTGAGCCATCTCACCAGCCCTCATGACTTTAGTTTTAAAGAGAGGAAAGAAAGCAGTCTAGAAAAGAGCAAAGAAGTCACGCTCTGTGGCCTGTCCAGAACATGGACAGGGTCCAAATGTACTGCTGAGGTCCAGTGTTTTACAGTCATAAGGGCCTAGGGGACATATGCAAAAACAGTGGGATATTCTCCTAAATAACTTAGATATAGGAGAAATTGTCTTATAGAATTAAAGTTATGTGATCAAAATAAAACATCGTAAGAGATATCTGAAAGAAAAAGAGCAAGAGTCACGTTAAAGATCTCCAGATTTCTAAGACACAGTATAACCACAATCACAATGAGAATCATAAGTATGTGTAAGCAATACCAGAAGAGAGAGCAAGCCATGAACTTCCCACCTCAGAACTGTTTAGGTAACAGAATTTGAGTATTCTAGCTCAAAATGTAAACATGGGAGTTCCAGCAGTGTCTATCTTCCCAGTGTCAAACAGGGCGCACAAGATAGCAGCTCCTGATATGAATCAACTCATCAACTTTGCTATGTATGATTCCAGGCTGACCAAAATGGTAATGGCTTTGGAATCAGATTATCTTGAGTTCATATCCTGATTCTACCACTTACTGGTATATACCACTAGGGCAATTAGAAACTCTCT
Source organism: Capromys pilorides (assembly GCA_004027915.1). Lineage (NCBI taxonomy): Eukaryota > Metazoa > Chordata > Mammalia > Rodentia > Capromyidae > Capromys > Capromys pilorides. Next base: position 8,121 of record PVKN010012262.1, read on the forward strand.
TTTGTGGTTTTCCCATCTGGAAAATGGGGACAGTAAAAGCAGCCATCTCACAGGATTATTATGAAGACTAAATGATTATATTCAGATAAAACATTTGGAACAGTGCCCAGTAGTAAAAGTGCTCTTCACCAGTCAGCATATTTAGGGACCAGAATGCAGGCTGTGGTGAATTTAATGAGATAATGCAAGCTAAGCAGCCAATTACTTTTTTGGCTACAGCTCAGCCAATGTCAATATATATCTTACTCCTAGGGGCATCTTAGGGGTCTAAGAAGTAAGAATACAAGAAGGCAAGAACTTACTATCTACGTTTGGAGCTTTGATGGCATGGACTTAAAAGTGCAGAGGTAGCTTCAAGGGAAGTAAGAGACAAAGGCAATTCTATGCAAGATGCTTTACCAGGGATGACACAATGATTAAAATATACATTATGAGGAACACAAGTAATGTAGCAAGAAGATGTTACCAGTACAGCCATAAAATCTATGAGTTCTGGAAAAATTTATCAGTTCTCTGTAACTTCTGCAATTTCCAAATAGCTTATTTTTACCTGTACACATGAAAACTGTCCATCTCCCTCTCTACTAATTCATCCCTTATCACCTATTCTTCAAAATTCAGGTCAAGACTTCCATTATTGCCTCCTGACAATCTCAGCACATAATCTTGCTTTCCTTAATACTTCATACAACTATTATCTTTGCTATTGAAATATTTTATGAATTACAGATTCAGAAAGTCTATAGGAAAAAACAGAGCTGTTGATCCAAAGATATGAACTTCACTCTAGCCTCAATACTTCTCTGGTTATGTAGCCTCAGAAGTTTACCTAGACCTTGGAAGCCTGTTAACTCATCTATAAAATGGAATCCAGCTGCTATAGACTGTTCCTGGGTGCTGGACTGACATATAAGACACATAATATTCTGCAAAAAAAATTATTTTGGCAGGTTCTGCGTGGTAGGCTTACCTTGAGCTCACTGTATAGTCTAGGGTGGCCTTGAACTTACAGCAATCAGCCTCCCAAGTGCTGGGATCAATACTTTGCAAATTTTAAAGAGCTACATATATATTACTTTTAAACATCATCCTGCCTCAGTTTCTGGGTACTTGTGTCTATTACATCAAACCAATGGCTAATTATTGGATTCTATTTTAACTCTCTTATCTCCTACTTTTTCTTCTATGGTACTTTGGAAGCACAAGACAACTCCCAATTTATTCCAGTTGGATATGATGTCAACAGACATTATCTTGCATTGAGGTATATAAATAATTTTCTTTTCTTTAAAGGTCTGTTGAGTCATCAAATTACAGCCTTTTCCCCAAAACAAAAACCTTTATCTTTTTTTCTTTCTTTCTTCAAAAATCTTTATCTTAACAGTAATGTTGCTGAAATTGGTTAAATTTTAACTACAAAGAAAGGCACAATAGTCTTTTTTGTCTTGGCATTAGCTACCAGAACAGTACCTTAGAATTAAGCATACTAGTCCTGTTGCTTCTAAAGCAGTTACTCCTTAACATTTGTAACAATTAATTCCAAATTGTTTAAGTGGTTCTACAAGTCTGAGAAACCTGTGCTAACAGTTCTGTTCAGATTCAAGAGACCAGCAGAGACACCTGTTCAACTCCATCAACACAGTCATCAAGATGGCAGTTAGACCACAGAGAACTAGGAACATGTTTTCTGCTGGAACCTGGACTTTTCATGTGTGCCAACCTCTACCAGGAAACTACCAATCTTCCTCTCTAAGTGACAGGGTTTATAAGATGGTTCAATCTTCTAAGAGCCCAAGGTTAGATGAAATTTACCTCAGAGGGAACATATTGCTCCACAGCTGTAGCAACAGCTGCACAGCAGATCCACAGCAGTACCATCACTGAGAGGATGAGAGTCATGGTTAGAATCCATCCAGAGTTCCTGAAAAAACATCAACAGTTATATTAAATTTCACAGTATAAAAAAGTAGTCTTGATAATTAAAGGCAATCAAACTCACACTTATCTAAATAATGCAATCAAAACTTCATATACTATCTTTAAAAATTTTAAATACCTATAAGAGAAAACAGTACTGATTTTTTAATAATATATAACAGTAAGATTACTATTAAGAGGTCTTCTGTTTTTTTTTTGGTCTTTTTTTTTTTGTAGCACTATGCTGTATTCCCCAGCTCACATTTTACTTTTTTTTTTTTTTGTCTTTTTGAGATAAGGTTTTGTTATGCAGTTCAGGCTGGCCTTGAGCTCACTTTTATAGCCCAGGCTGCTCTCAAACTTGCACTGATCCTCCTGCTTCAGCCTCCCAGAGTGCTGGGATCACAGGTATGTGCTGGTTCTTCTTTTCATTTCATTTTTCTTCTTGCAGTGCTTAGAATTGAATCTAAGGCTTCAGGACAATAGTTAAGTGCTGTACTAAGCTACTATACCAGTTTAAGAATATTTTCTAATTAGTAAAAAAAAAAAAAAATAAGGCAAGTAAGTGTCCTACAAACTGAACAGTCACAGAAATGTGATATACTCCTTTTTAAGATATTACAATAATACTTAAAGATAACTCAGAAGCCTAAAAAGGTACAGAATAGCTTTATGAAATGATATATTTTTAAAAAATAACCTTATTTTCTTATGTATTTGGTACAGGGTCTCACTATGCAATGCAGAATTGTAGTGATCCTCCTGTTTTCAGCCTCCCTATAGCTGAGGCAATCACGTGCCACCACATCCCCATCTTGGTGGCCAGCTCAGTGCACCTGAGGGTAGGGCTGGCACGTGGTGCCAGGGATTGAACCCTGGTTCCTGCGCTTGCCTAAGCAGGCCTTTAGTCCACTGAGCTATCTTGCTGGCCCTTTTTCTGTTATTTTAAGACAAGTTTCTGCTATGTAGTCCAGACTGGCCTCAGCTTCCTGAGTGCTAGGATCACAGGCATGAACCACCATGCTGGCTTTGATCACTTGTTTTATAAAGAATTCATAATTATACAGAAGTCAGCTTCCTATAATATTTCAAATACAAGATATGGTTGAAAACACTGTGCTTAAATAAAAAGCAACTTATCACAGTAGAAGACAACCTGCTATGCCATCAGTGCCCCTCAAAATCCTCCCCCAACTTTGAACACACCCAACAAATCTTGTCACTTTCTGAAGCAGTTTTAGGAAACTTTTATGTCTATAGTTGTGCTGTTATGGCTATCTCAATGACCAAAATTAATTCAAAATCCTTTTGCCTTTCATGGTCATTTTGACTATGGAGAAGAACTACAAGGAAGTAGCACAGTACCAGATTGAGGGAATAAAGTGGACAAGTATCATATTTTACATGCTTGTCTTTTTTTTTTTTTTGTCTTTTTAAGACAGGGTCTCACTATGCAGTTCAGGCTGGCCTTGAGCTCATTTTTGTAGTCCAGGCTGGTCTCAAACTCACATTAATCTCCTTGCCTCAGCCTCGCAAGTGCTGGGATTACAGGTGTGCACCACCACGCCCGGCAACACACCTGCCTTTCCACTGGATGGCACTTGAGAGCAGGGCTATGCAATTTTTTTAAAAACTTACTTATTTTAATTTTTTAAATTTTATTTTGGTTACGTTTATAGTTTTTTTTTTTTTTTTTTTGGGACCAGGGTTCAAACTCATGATCTTGCACTTGCCAGGCAGGCACTTGTGCCACAGAGCTATCTCCCCAGCCCCTTACTTACTTTATTTATTTGCTGGCTGGGGGTGGGGCTGGCACAGCATGTGGTGTTGGGGATCAAACCACGGTCCCTGAAATTGCCTAAGTTTGCCTAAGCAGGTGCTTTAGACTGTTGAGCTATCTCGCCAGGCCCAGGGGCTGTGCATTTTTATCACACAATATGAACAGACTTCTTAAACTGATTCAGAGTGTGGCAAGACTGGTAAGAGTGCTTAAGGCAAGAGGAAGTATCTTGAGGGACATTAATGGCAATGTGTCTAATAATAATAATTTATTATTTTTTTTTAAACTTTATTTATTTATATTATGGCTGGCTCAGCCTGCCCTGGGGGTGGGGCTGACACAGCATGTGGTGCTGGGGATCGAACTGCGGTCCCTGAGGCTGCCTAAGCTTGCCTAAGTGGCGCTTTAGACCACTGAGCTATCTTGCCAGCCCAATAATAATTTACTATTAATTTATTTTTGTCTCTTTGAGACAGAGTCTTACTCTGCAGTTTAGACTGTCCTTGAGCTCACTTTGAATCCCAGGCTGGTCTTGAACTTATATTGATCCTCCTGCCTCCCTATGAGTGCTGAAATTAGAGCGTGTGCAGCTTTACCATAATTTATTTTTATTTTTTTTTCTGTATTTAGGACAGGGTCTACAGGGTCTCACTACATATATCAGATTCATAGTGATTCTCCTGTTTTCAGCCTCCCAAGTGCTGGGATTATAGGCATGCACCACCACGGCAGGCCAGAGATAGAACCTTGGCTGCTGTACTCTGCCTAAGCAGGCATTTTAGTCCACTGAGCTATCAGGCCGGCCTTAGCCTTAATTAAAAAAAAAAAAAAAAAAAAAAAAAAAAAAAAAAAAAAAAAAAAAAAATTAAAACTGTCACCTTACTTTGAGAATGCACTTCATATACTTAACAACATAACTCATTCACTTGATGGTGTGCCAACATACAAACACACTAAGGAAATTGTATGCTCATCATTTTTGGTATCGTAGCAAAATAAGTGGACTTTGGAGAACGCACTATAACTAAAAATAGGGAACTTCCTCATGATGCTTTTGAAAGCTAAGAAATATTTAATGAAAAAGCACTCACTTTCCTTTACATGGTCCAGCCCTAAACTGGAAATGTACTAGGAAATATACTTCCACAAATGAGAAAGGCCTACCTGATTATCTGGATTACAGGTCAACTAGTTAAGACAAGTAACTGGGGCTCATCTTAGAGCTCATCTTCTTCAACCTCCATGACTAATTTAACCTATTTTCCTTGCTAACTGTTCTTGAGTTCAGGTCTCATTGTTTCCTGCTGACTTACAAACCTTCCCAAGAGCCAGGCGTGGTGGCGCACACCTGTAATCCCAGCACTTGGGAGGCTGAGGCAGGAGAATTGACGTGAGTTTGAGACCAGCCTGGGCTACAAAAGTGTGCTCAGGGTCAGTTTGAACTGCACAGAGAGACCCTGTCTCAAAAAGACAAAACAACAACAACAAAAAAAAAACCCAAAAAAACAAAAAAACACCTTCCCAAGCTACCCTTCACACAGCAGCTTTTACCTAACATAGTCAATTATCCTGCTGCTCCTGTCTGGTTTTTGTCTACCTCCTACACAGCCACTGTGGATCAGGATCAGTATAAGATGCAGAATTAGAAAAAACTAGGGTTGAATTTAACACAGTGGCTATGTACCTTTGTGGAGGTCAAATTCCTGACTCTCCTGAACCTCCATATATGGTTAATTTATTCTGCAAAACAGTAGTTTATCTGAAAATAAATTCCTCATAAATCTGTCACAACAGTAAAAAGATTCTACTCATCATTTGACATCTACTTCCATCTCAATAAATTTGCCCTTGAAGCCTCCAATCAATTTAGACTCTTTGTGTGTGAGAAGCAGGGGATAGTGAATATCAGTCATTACTTCCATGTCTGTCTAGATCTCACAACTCCACAGAAGCAGAGACTGGTCAACTCTTCTAGGTCTCAAGTTCCTAGCACATAGTCTGGCATATGACAGAATGCTCCAAAAGAAAAGGAAAAAAGGGCCGGCGAGATGGCTCAGCAGTCTAAAGCGCTTGCTTTGGCAAGCTTAGGCAACCGCAGGGACTGCGGCTTGACTCCCGGCGCCACGTGCTGTGCCAGCTCCACTCCCAGTGCAGGCTGAGCTGGCCATAAAATAGATGAATAAATAAATAAATAAAGTTAAAAAAAAAAAAAAAAGAAAAGGAAAAAAATGAATGCGACCTCAATTTCTAATACAATAGAGGGTTTCTTAATAACAACTATGTGGTATAATAAAAGCATTGCTGCAAGAGTCAAAAGACCAGATTCCACTCTCTGGCTGGGTCATCTTTCATGTGATTATGGAAAAAAGCATGACACTAGGATAACCACATAGCTCTGGCTCACAGAGTAAGTTGTAGAATTAGAAAAGCAAGCTTTGAACTTTAATCACATTAAGCAAGCACTTTTCCCCCGAGCTATGTCCCCAGTTCTTTTAAAATTTTATTTTCAGAGAGGGTCTTGCAAAGTTGCTTAGTTTGGCTTCAAATTTGTGACCTTTCTGCTTTAGCCTCCCAAGCAGCTGGTATTATAGGCATCCATCAATACAACCAGCTATAAAAAACTTTCAAGAAATCTTTCTAGTTATAAAGTTAGTTGTTCCTAAGTTAGCATTCACAAAATTGCTTTAAAAATGGTACAACCACCTGAAAGTGCAGCTCATTAAAGGAAGTAAGTCACAGTAAGATGCCAGGTAGTACAGTACTGAGAATAAATTATAATTTAAGATTAGAGATTAGGGGCTGGAGAGATAACTCAGTGGTCTAAGTGCCTGCCTGGCAAGTGCAAGGACCTGAGTTGAATCCCTGGCACCCCACGCTGTGCCAGTCCCAGAGCCTCCGGCTCACTGTGCTGGCCCTGAAATCAGGCATGGTGGCACACACCTGTAATCCCAGCACTAAAGAAGCTGAGACAGGAAGATCACTACTCAAACTACATAGCGAGATCCTGTATCAAATCAATCAATCAATCAGATGATTACTTAAGTTTCAAAGAACTATTAAACTATAACAAAAATTATAAATTCTATTTAAAAAATCTGACTCTTCTGTACAAAGTCAAAGTCAAACACAGGCTCATTTTCTAACACAGTCTTTAAATGTTTTGTTTAGCAAATTATGATTATTTCCTCCCTCTTTTTCTTTCTTGGTACAAGGAATCGAACACAGGACCTTGCACTTGTCAGGCAGGCACTGTGCCACTGAACTATCTCACCAGACCTATTACTTTCTTTTTTGAGACAGGATTTCAACATGTACTTCAGGCTGGCCTTGAACTCACTGTGTAGCTCAGGCTGGTCTCAAACTCATTGTGATCTTCCTGCCTCAGCCTCCTTAATGCTTGAATCACAGGGGTATGCTACCATGCTCAGCCAAAAGATTAATTTTTAAATTCCATGTAATTCTATTGATACATGATAAAACCTGTTAAGAAAGCTCAAGGGGTAGCTGGGAGGTGCTTGCCCAGCACATGCAAGGCTCTGGGTTCAATCCCCAGCACCGCAAAAAACAAATAAAACCTGTTAAGAAATTATTTGTCATAAAAAATGATGGGGAGCATGCAGTTTCAACAACTACAGTATTATATTTGAGACAGAACAACCACTAGAATATATGCATTCTTTTTTTTTTATAGCTGTATGGAAATGCCTGAGTATTTAATACAATAAAGAATAATCAAGAGAACATTTAGTAATAATAATCAATAGGACATTTCTGTCCTACTGTCCTTTTTCTTTTGGGGATGGTGACAGTAGGCTGGGGGCTTCTCTCAGAAATCTTTGGAAGTATATACTTTGACAAGCCCTCTCTTCACTATCAAAAAGCTAGATGGTCTTTCCTAAGGGGTCCTATGGCACACATTTGTCTAGTTTCCCCACTTTGCCTTGTAACCCAAAGAATACCTGACCTAGAGTGGACATATGATGTATGGTACATACAACAGCCCTTTTTCTTTCTTTTCTTTTTTTTTTTTTTAAATCTGACCTATTTTATTTTATTTTTTATTTTTTTTGTCTTTTTGAGAAAGGGTCTCGCTGTGCAGTTCAGGCTGGCCTTGAGCTCACTTTTGTAGCCCAGGCTGGTCTTGAACTCATACTGATCCTCCTGCCTCAGCCTACCATGTGCTGGGATTACAGATGTGTGCCACCACGCCTGGCACAACAGCCCTTCTAATCCACAGTCTTTATCTATCTCCTCTAACATCACAGATGGCCAAATAGACAAAAATGAAAATGAGACTCTGTAAACCATCAGACACTTTAAATTTGAGCTTAGGAAGAGACAGGGAGAGGTCATTTAACAGCACATGGGTACAGTGAAGTAGGAAGTTCTGGTGTTCTAATATATAGCAGAGTTAACAACAGTGTATTATATATTTCAAAATTGCTGCAATAATAACAAAAAAAGTAATTAAGAACCACAGCTGTAGGCTCAATAGCACAGCGCTTGCCTGGTAAGCAGAAGGTTCCGAGTTTGATTCAGTATCAAAAAAAAAAAAGAAAGAAAGAAAAAAAAAAATGTATAACTGCTGTGAGAGGATTTTGAAATGTTTTACCACCTGAAATGATAGTGAGATTACAGATAAGCTAATTATGCTGATTTCATCATTGTAACATACTAAAATATATATTATTACATTCACCTCATAAAATTATATAAATGTGTGTACATTTAAAAATATTATGCATATTATTTTCTAAAGCTAAAAAAAGATCCCAAAGTACAAGTTTAGAATACAAAAGGTAAGAAAGTTAACTATATATCCATATATATATATATATATATATATGTTTCTTTTCTTTTCTTTTTTTTTTTCCCTCATTTTATGTTTTTGGTACAGAGTTTCACTAAGCAGCTCAGACTGGTAGTGATCCTCCTGTTTTCAGCCTCTCCAGAGCTGGGATTACAGGTGTGCACCACCATACCTGGACTCACAGCAGGCTCAGTGTGCCCAGAGGTGGGGTCAGCAAGGCATGCAGGACCGGGGATTGAACCCTGGTTCCTGTACTTGCCCAAGCAGGTGCTTAGCTGAGCTATCTTGCCAGCCCTTGTTTGTTTTTTATCCTGGAGACAGGCAGGATCTTGCTGTGTAGTTCAGGTTGGACTTGAACTCATTATGCAGCTTAGGCTGGCTTCAAACTTTATATTATCCTCCTGCCTCAGCCTCTGAGTGCTGAGATTCCAGTTGTGGACCATCATATCCAGCTACTAGTTTTAAAATAATAAAAAGGAATGTTTTACTTACAAATCAGATTTTAATCTACTACATATACAAAGAATACATACAAAGAGAGGCATCTTAAAAATCCATCACTTTCTCCAACTTCAAGATAGTCCCCACGTGCTTGTGAGCTTCTCATTCGCAGATCTGCTGAAATAAGAAGATACAAGTTTATCATATACTATATTCTAAAAGTTTGTCTCTTAAGATTTCTATTATGGGGTTTCCTGTTTTGTTCTCATTTTTTCTTTTTTTATGTTATGGCTGGCTCAGCCTGCCCTGGGGGTGGGGCTGGTGCAGCATGTGATGCTGGGGATCGAACCGCGGTCCCTGCAGTTGCCTGTTTTCCTAAGCAGGTAGGTGTTTAGACCGCTGAGTTATCTCGCCAGCCCTGCCTCAGCCTTCTGAATGCTGGGATTACTGGCATGCACTATCATGCCCTGCTTGCTTTCAAACTTTTATTAAAACTGCTGCTTTCTGTTTAATTAAATGTGGACTTGAATAATGGTTTTTTTTTTTTTCTGCAGGACCAGGGTTTGAACTCATGACCTTGCACTTGCCAGGCAGCACCTGTGCCATGGTGCTATTTCCCCAGCCCCATGAATAATAGGATTTAGTTTGTTCTAATCCAAAGATGACTTTACGTCTGTTATATGCTGTCATTATCTACTTACTCCTATCCAACCATAATCATAAGGTTAATTAAATTAGCATCTCCAGTACAGTGGCTAATAAAGTTTAAAAAGTTTTCAAGTAGCAATAATCGTGCCTTAGATAAACCTGACTGGCTATGATACTGCCACTGTGCAAAACTTAAAATTTTAAAGAGTAACTTGTGCTGTTAGCTTGATGTTTGATGTTCCTACTAGTTAAAATTCACTTCTAGCATGGAAATAAAAAAACAGAATATGAGACTCACACTTTCAGAGTAGTTTTACTATTTGGTTGATTTATTGGGAAATACCAGAACATTTGATTAAATCACATTCAAAACCATCTTTTAAAATGAATTAAATGTTTTCTGAGTAGACTTTCTTAAGTGTGGTCTCCAGACAAGTAGGATCAGTAAAATATGGCGCTTGCTAAGAGATACAGATTCTTAGACCTCCCAGACTCAGTAAATTAACTGTCTGGAGGTGGCCAACAAATTTCAATACAACCAGATTTGACTATTAATGTTTTCATCTGAGGTTTTAAAAATAAAACTTACAGGACATTTTGCTTAGAGACGATTCTCTCAAATTTGTAGGCTCCTGTTCCAACTGTGGTGCATACTGAATTTCAGGCTTAGACTAAAAGGATAATGAAAGCAATTAAGTCATTTATACTTCTTAAGCTTTTTAAGTAACAAGTTTAACAATGCATCATCTCAATAGACATTTAAACTGAGAAAAAGCAACAGACATGTTATAAAAAATAAAACGTATTGGCCACAACATTGCTATTTATTTATTTATTTATTTATTTATTTTGCAGGACAATATTGTTATCTATCTATCTATCTATCTATCTATTTATTTTGCAGGACCGGGGTTCAAACTCACAACCTTGCACTTGTCAGGCAGGCACTTGTGCCACAGAGCTATCTCCCCAACCCCTTACAATATAATTTAATTGCATCCCATGAACATCAGATTGGCACCATTAATTAGTTTAATTTCCTGACAACAGTAAAAAAGAGAGCTATAAATCACAAAATATTATACCCTATAAAAATGAATTCTAATACTAGTTGATAAGGAAATAAATCCAGACTATAAAAATTCTTGGTTAAATATCTTATTATCTCTTTCTTGTCATGTGAAACATTCCGTTCTTCTCTAAGCATTAATAATTTATAAAAAACAGGCAAATATTCCATTAAATATATATATATATTTAATAATATATATATATATATATATATACATATATACATATATATATATATATATATATATTTTTTTTTTTTTCAACTATTTATTCATGCTATGGCTGGTTCAGCCTGCCCTGGTGGTGGGGCTGGCACAGCATGTGGTGCCGGGGATCAAACCACAGTTCCTGCGGTTGCCTAAGCTTGCCTAAGCAGGCGCTTTAGACTGCTGAGCCATCTCGCCAGCCCCAAATATTCCATTCTTTATATCTTTTATATAGCTCAGAGCCTCTAGAATGAGTTTTTTTCATTCTAGTTACACAGATTATAACACAAGTCAAACATAAGTATTAGAAACAGAGCTAATCTCACATTTAATGAGGAATGAGTAGGGGTACCATTCTGAGTCAACTTAAGCTTTAATAATAGCAGCTTTACAACTTGCTCAGGTTTTTTTTAAAATGTCTTTGGTACAGGGTCTCATGCAGTTCTGAGTTGTAGTGATCTCCCTGTTTTCAGCTTTCCCAGCACTCAGTGGCCAGATTGGTGTGCCCAGGGGGTAGGGCCTGTGCATCATGTGGTACCTGAGATTGAACCCCTGTCCCTGTACTTACCTAAGCAGGCACTTAGTCCACTGAACTATTTCACTGGCCCTAAGAGGTTTTTTTTTTTTTTTTTTTTAAGGCAGGGTCTCAATATGTAGTGCAAGCTGGCCTTAAACTCACTTATGTAGTCCAGGCTGGCCTTCAACTCATGATGATCCTCCTGCCTCAGCCTCTAGTGCTTGGATTACATGGGGGTGGGGGGCTGTGTGCAGTTGAACTTGCTCATGAATTTAAAAGAGGAAAAGTCCTGTGATTTAGTTATTATCAAATTTTCAGTAGAGGACATCAAGCTCACCATTGTGCTAAAAAAATCACAGCCATCAGATAAATCCCTCGATTAGTAACAGGAATTTATTTATTTATTTATTTTTGATGGTACTGGGGATTGAATTCAGAACCTGTGTTTACCAGGCAGGAGCTTATGCTGCTGAACCATCTACCCAGCTCAGTAATAGGAATTTAAAAAGTGTACCATATTACCTGAGAGGAAGACAATACATAAAATAAGTTGTTGAGTGATATATTTGAGAAATCTAACTACTGAATTAAAACAAAAACAGGCTGATAGGTTGGTATTCAGGCCTTGAAACTAAAGCATCCTGAGTTTGAAGCCTAATTCTGTTACTTCCTGGCAGCAAGACTGTAAACAAGTTAGATTCTCAGCTTCATTATTAATAGAAATAATACAACCTTAGGAAGTTTTCTAACATTTGGGATAACACAGTCGCTCTCTGGATCTATGGGTTTTATGTCTTTGGTTCTGCATCCATGGATTCAACCAACTATGGATCAAAAATAGTTGAAAAAGTAGATCTGTACATGAACAGATTCTTCCCCCAAGTATCATTAAACAATGCAATATAACAACTACTCACACAGCTTTTAGCCAACATCAGAGTATACATACCAAAGCACTCCGTAAGATGTCACTGCTTAGAGAGGCTGCAGACATCTTAGTTTAAACATAATCTATGGGGGCCAGGGAGATAGCTCCGTGGCACAAGTGCCTGCCTGGGAAGTACAAGGTCGTCAGTTTGAACCTCGGTCCCACCAAAAATAAAAAATAAAAAATAAAATAAAATAAATACAATCTACGATGCTCAAACAGGAATAAGCTTGCCTTTCAAACTGTGTCCCTGTGTTCAGTGACACAGTGACTAAGTCCTGTACCGTACAAGACTTGGGGTGTGTGTGTATAGGTTATATGCAAATACATTATTTTACAAAGAAACTTGAGCAACCTCAAATGTTGGTATCTGTGAGGGTCCTGGAACCAATCCCCCAAATATACTTAAGGGAATGTAGATGTAAAATGTCTAGTATTACAGAATTTCTAGAAATAGCAACTATTATCACAATATCATATG
>PVKN010012263.1:0-20913 GCA_004027915.1 Capromys pilorides
TGTATCTTCTCTATTCCAAAGATATTTATTGCTGTACTAAGATAGTTAAATAGGACGATAAGCAGCTGTTTACAATCTATCAAAGGGGAGTATGGAAAAAATTATACTTCCATGCGTGACTTTGTGGTCAACAAAATCCTGTCATCTTATTTAATTTTCACAGGAGCATGTGAAAAAATTAGCATGTCCCTGCCATGCAGTCAAGAAACTGAAGCTTAGAGCTTCAGTGGCTGCCCCCAAGCAGGTGGCATCTTTGAGATATCTCTTTAAATAGGGTCAGAAGATTCTGGAATCTTTCTTCTTTCTAGTACATTAAAGAAATTGGTCTTTTGAATCCACCAATGCATGTTGTATTACTTGAAATGAAAATTTAACCCTGGAAAGGAATGGATTTTGGTTTCAGTGACTCCTAAAGAGAATTACCATATTTCTGAGGCCACATCAGCATCAGCGGGTGGAGCGACACATTCTTGTAAAAAAGAGTCCACTGAGCCCCTAGTCCTCAGATCCTCTGACAACACTAATTGTGTATTGGGTTTGGATGCTAGAAATAGGACCTAGCACCTCGCTACTAATAGGCAAGCTTTGTGTTTCTGAACTACACCCCAGCCCCAAAGCACACCCTGGACAGCAGATGGCAGCCCCTGAGATAGAGCCTAGGGATCCCCTTCTTCTTGTCTTCATGTGACCTTATATATGGGCTGGACCTTGTTGCTCACTTCTAGCGAATAACATATGGTCAGGGTGTGGAATGCAGATGCCCTCACCTGTAATCCCAGTACTCTGGCAAGAGGGACCAGAGGACTGGAGATTTGAGCTCAGCCTGGGTGATTTATCAAGACCTTGTCTCAATATGGAGGGCGAGGCCTGGCTCAACTATCGATACTACCATGAAAAACAAAAACAAAAACAAAAACAAAAACAAAAAACTGCAAAAGGCCCCTGACTTCCACCTTGGCCACATTTCTTGCTGTCTTGCTTTCCTGTCTGGATGGAAGCTCACTGTTGCCAGTCTCAATGCTGGCCCCTCTGGCAAGGAACTGTGGGGTGTCTGCAGCAGTTAATAGGAGCCAAGACCTTTAGCCTCAAGTCCCCGAGGAGCTAAATGCTGTCAATAACCATCTGAGTGAGCTTGGGAACAGAGCCTCTCCTAGTCTTGCACTGAGATGATTGCATATCTGATGGCACTTTGGTGGCAAAGAAACCTGGGTTTAAAGACTTGGATTCCTGATCCACAGAGCTTCGTTCATATGGTTGGGGCCGCGAGCCACTAGGTTCTGGGGTAGTTATCGGCATAGCCTGAAGACACACAGCTCTGGGTTATTTTGGTATATGGCAATGTATAACTAATACATTGACTTCAGCATAAACTTTTTCTTCCTTTTATGAATGCAACATCTTACTCACACTTCATTTTGGAAAAGGTTATGATGTTTTAACTGTGAAAACTACTTAGTAGCTCAAATCATTGCTCTAAGGTTAGAAACATCTGGGCTATGTCTGGTTTTGCCATTATCTCACTCCAAGATACTGAGGAAGTTCCTTAATCTTTCTGATCCTCCATTTCCTCATGAATATATTGATCTACCTACCCTAGTCTACTCATATGGATTGTGTGTGGGTTTTAATAAAAAAGATAAAAATGAAGCATAATGTTTAACACCAAGGTGATACCTAGAAAGTGTTAGCAACTGCAAATGTGTGTTATTGTTGAAGTGCATAGGTTTTTTTTCAAATTTTGTTTTCATATATACAAATACATATGCACACAGGGAAGGAAATTTGGTGTTTACATTTTTGTATCATTCTATTTTGACATGTTTATCAGGGTAGAGATTTATTGAGAGAAATAGAGGAAATGTTAGCATGAGAGTTGGGAGATTGTGATTCCAGTTTCTTTTTAAGGCTTAGTTTCTCCATTGAAAAATAACCTGAGATTTTAGCTGTAAAATTCGGCAATCTTTCTATCTGCTTTGTAAGTCACCAGAATTTGTATAAAACAATGCCATCTTGATCATGTGTGTCCTAATTAGACAAACAAAACAGGCCCACTACAGGCCCTCCATTCTTGGGCTTCATTTTTCTTTATCTTTTCTCTTTCTTAGTGTGTTAGGCATTGCTTTCTAAAAGGGAGATTAATGGCTCACCCCAAATGATATTGTCTTAGTCCCTAAGTTACCAAAGAACTTTCATTAAAGCAGAAATATTAATAACTTGAGCACTAAACGGGTGCCAAGGACCAGCAATCAAAGTCATCCTGAAATATTTTTCAAGGACAAAAACAGTCTAAATATATGACAGTAACTGAAGAGATTGTCTTAAAATAGCAGTTGTAATGTTTTGCCTTGGGTGTGGTCCAGGTTCTATGGGTGACAGGAGCCCGTTGTCTCTGTCACATTTCTGAAGGGGTAATTGCAAAAAAAAAAAAAAAAAAAAAATGATGTAAACAGATTAGCATTCACAGGTCATCCTGAGAAATGTGTACAGATACTGGCCTAGGCACATCCACACACCAGGCACAATATGACACCCGTCTAGCTCTGAGATGTGCAGGAGAAAAATTTACAAAGTCAGGCTTCGTTCTCATAATAAAGGAATTAGACATATTTGTTGAATGGGCAAATGAATGAATGCCTTCCCGGATTATAAGCTTGCATGAAATAGTAGAAAAGTAATATTAATAAACCTTATTTTTGGTAGTACTGTGCATTTAACCTTTTTAATTTAGAAACTAAATAATTAAATCCAAGTAGGAAAAGCAGTTCTCTAAATATTATCCTAGACAGAGAGGCAATAAAAATGAAAAACATTTGTAACAGGGAATGTTGGTATCACATTTTTTAAACTAGAAATTTATAAGGTCTACAGAGAAGGAAAAATTAATTTTCTGAAATCTTTAGTAAAAGAAATATCTATTGGGAACTAGCTGTAAACAAATTACAGTTCTATGTAAATGGTATTTCATCCTTACCTGAGACCATACAAATTAATACTTTGGACTAAGTGGAGCATTATTGAGCATGTGAAAAATTTACACATATATAATGAGAAAGGTTTTCATTTAGAAAAAGATTAATTCGTCAGCTTTTGTTTGTAAGTATAATAAATCCATACACATAACCTGAATCTAATTGTCTTCTTTAAAAGAAATACATGTGGGTGGTATATGGAGTTGTGTATGTACCTGTCGGTTTATGCATGGAACAAAATTACTGGTATTTCACCTTAACTTATCTTTCTTAGCTAATTAAGAGTCTCGGTTTTGAACAATTACTTATGTGTTGCAGTTCTGAGTATCAAACGCTTGTACACACTAGATAAGAACTCTAACAATAAATTATATGCCCAGCCCTCAAAAAAGGAACAGAAAAATAATGAAGTCTTTTTTCAGTCCTAAAGATTGAACCCAGGGCCATTACGCTGTGTAATATGCTCAGCACCACCCCTTTTAATTGCATATTTTAAGACAAGGTTTTGCTAAGTCATAAAGTTGCCCAGGCTGGGCTCATCCTCCTGGGCTGCTGGGATTACAGGTGTGTGCCAACGCATGTGGCTTCCAGATCTGCTTAAATAATGTGGCCTCTGACTGTCTGTCTCCCTGCCAAAGACCTTGCTTTTGCAATTAGTTGCTCCTCTACTCATATAATCTCTATCTTCTTCACTTTTATATACAAAATGCTCTTTTCTTTGTAACTAGGCTGTATATTGATCTTTGCAAATGTTGACTTAATTACTTGGAGAGCCATTTGTGTCCTTGTTCTTGTATTTAAAATCATAATTTAAAAAATAATTTGGCTTCTTCAAGAAAGATTTAAACTGGATTTTAAATGTATAAATGATTTAAACTGTATTTCTATCTTACTAATTGCTCAAAATGATGCGAAACCCTGGGCGAGCATAAGAAAAACAAGCAAACTGAAGCAAAAATCTGCCTTTTCTGAAGTATTGTATATTCTTTTCTAATATTAACATGAGATCAGGGCAGAGATTATTCATTGTTTAATGAAAAATACATTATCAAAGTGATAATCAATGTGAAATGAAAATTTCATGAGGATTAAGCTGCAAGAAAAAACAATGTCAAGAGTGAAAATGATTAAAGAAAGGAGTTGCATGAATAATATTTATCGAGCCTTTATCATGGGTCACACACTCTTCCAGAGGTAAGAAATATAGCACAAAAAAAAAAAAATCAACAAAAAACTCACTCTCTTGAAGCTCGCATTTCAGTGAGCTAGGGGCACTTGAGTGAGAAAGAAAATAAATAATAAGCACAATGATCATACGGTTGCTTAGAAGATGCAAAATATAAAATGAAACGGTGGAGCAGAGGGTGACTTCAGTGATGTCCCTAAGGCAGAGGAGCGCTGGTATAGTCAAATGACAGTAAAACAGCTGACTGCATCCGGGGCACGGGGTGGCGGCGTCATGGGTCACCCAGGGAGTCGTGGGCCACTGAGGAGACCTCATGCCTGACTCGGACGCTGTAAGGACAAATGTTTTGTCTTTGCTGCCTCCTTCTCCTCTTCCTCTTCCACCATTCTCGCTTTCAACAAGTCCTTTTCTGAACACTCATCTTGCTTTGAGTTTTAGGAAAATATGCAGCTTTCAAATCCTTATCGACCCCCAAATTTATGTTGAGTTCTTAGCATCATGTGTGCAGGACTGTGTGTTTACCCTCTGCATTTATTTATTTATATTTATTTACTTATTTATTTAATTTATTTTTGTCCATTGGTGACAAGGTCTTACTATACAGCTCAGACTAGCCTTGAGCTCCCTTGGTAGCCCAGGCTGGTCTAGAACTCACAACCATCCTCTTGCCTCAGCCTCCTCTGAGGACTGGGATTATGAATGTGTACCACCACACCTGGCTCTCTTTGCTTTTGAAACGAAGGCCCTAGCTGGCTGGATACTGCTTCAGCCCTCGATGCTCCCGATCGCCTGTCCACAGAGTGTGATACAGAGCAGGGTGTGTGTGCTAGCTCACCCAGCCCTCACCACAACTCTTCCTCATTTCACAGGCCAGGGAAAAGAGCAGCAAGGCACGGCTCATCCACAATACAGGGGAAGTCAAGAACAGAACGGAGGCTGGAGCGTTTCTGAGGCCAACAGTTATGTCCTTCACCCTCTGCAATTTTGCCTTCTGTTTTCGTTAGATCTCACAACACTTTCCCCCTTTGACTCACCCTGGTGCGCTCCTTGCTCAGTGATCACTCCTAGCTGTTAGGCTTGGGCACAGTGCACTTCTAGGCATCCTGCTGTTTGCTCAGCACTGTCAGGTGTTGCGTGGTGGCCTCCAAGGAGACCTTGTCGGAACCAGAAGGGGTAAGCTCTTCTGCAAGGCACTTTGCTTCCTTGGCAGTAGGTGACTGTCAGCTTCCGCTCTTTAAACAGCCATGTGTAGCTGGGTGTGCAGCTCAGTGGGAAAGCTCTGGCATACCAGGTCCTGAGTTCAATGGCCCAGCACCAAAAAGAGAAAAAAAGGGGCAAGACATTTACTTGCCATCACTGAGGAATTATTGTAATGTGTAGTCAAATTTAGGTAAGTCCAAAGTAGATGAAATATGAAAGCTGAACCGTTAAAGATGTGTATGGTATAAGGAATGCCCTTAGGAGGAGTTCCTTATGAAGCAGCCCCCTTGAAGCTACACAGATTGAATCAATTAAAGGATCATCCCTGTCCCTAGAGAAGTAAATGTCTTTTGCAGGTAGGAAAACTCCTTTCTCTTCCACAGGGCTTCTTGAAGTGTTATTGATAAATTCAGAGTCAACCCAAGTAAACTCAAGTCATTCAGCAAGTTTGAACATTATTATTTAAAAATAACAAGATATTAACTTTTTTTTTTTTTTTTTTTTTTTTGAGTAAAAGGGAGGCCAGTGGGCTCCTGCCTGTAATCCCAGCACTCAGAAGGTGAGGCAGGAGGGTCGCAATGAGCTTAAGGCCAGTCTGGACTACAAAGAGAGACTCTGTGTCACAAAAAGCAAGCAGGCAAACAAAATGTTACAAGTATATTCCTGATGGTGTGTAGGAGTCATCTGTTATTCTTAAAATCATACTTTACTAAAATTTTATATTGAACCAGGAGTGGTGTCACACGTCTGTGATTCCAGTAGTCAAGAGGCAGAGGCAAGAAGGAAGTATCCGTGAGCTAGAGCCCAGCCTCAGCTACATAGTGAGAACTTGTTTCGAAATAAAATGGAATAAATAAACAAGCCATGCGTTCGGAACGGTAATCATGGGAGGCGGCAGATTAGAGGATGTGCATGGTCGCTTTCTGAGCACAGACCGTGTACGGAGGTGCATTTGAGGGCTACTGAGAGGCGCGTGGTGTCAACTCTTTGTGGTATTTATATCCATCACCACTGACATTCATCAGTTACCTACTTAGAAGAGGTTTTTTTTTCCCTCTCACCAACATTAGATTGTACCATGCCATTAATTTTATATTAATTAGCACCTACCCTCAAGAGATTTTAAAGTATGACTGGGTTATTAATTCCATTTCTACAAATAAAGAAATGGAAGTTCAGCATCCTAATGGAAGGGCAAGGTTCAGACTCAGGAATTTCGGAGTCCAAAGCCCTCGTGCCAGGCTGCTCTTGGGGGACAGCAGCTTCCCAGCCTGCTGGTAAGTCAGTAGAGAAACTGAAGGCGGAGGTTGTGAAATAAAAAAGAAAGCAGAAAACCCGAACGCTCCTCTAGGGAGAGCCTTCTCATGCCAGGCTCCAGCTTGCTGATAGCTGCCCGGGCCCAAGCACAGCTCTGCATTGGCCACCGGTGCCAGTGCCTGAACTCTGAACCACCATTTCAAATGCATGACCCAGTCCAAGAATTCATTTGTAGGTCCGTTGTACTGCTTCTTGTCTCCATGCAGGCTTGCTTTTAGGCTTAGGTATAATGGTTTTCAAAGAATTTGAAGATACCAGGGTGGAAGAAACAGGAATAACATTAAAAGTTAACCAGCTTCCAGATACTATAAGTATTTTATGATACTACTAGACTTGTTCAGGAAGCGAGAATTAGGCTTTTTTATTCTTACCAGACAAATTGTAAGAGCTCAGGCAGACCTCGAAATGTCTCAAGCTGATGAGGTGAAAGAGCGACTCTAAAGAAACCTTTGCACTTCAAACTCTCCCATATACACACGCTGGCACGAAGGTACTGTCAACAAACCAGTGAGTGAGGTGCTTCATCGAAGGAACAAGTGAAAATGTTCTTACCAAAGGTGTTATAGCGTCACATAATTACTGTGTTCAAATGGTCATTTATTTTTCTCATGCATGTGTCGAAAAGACTAACTTGAAAAAAATAAATGTATGGAGATATCATAACAAAAAATATGACTTCTTCATAGATGATGAAAATAAAATTTAAATGTTCTTGGATTCCCTTTCTTCTTTTAATATCAACAGCCATGTAGTTTTTCCTGGGCTACGTTAAATCCCTCATGAAGAGGGGCTAAGTTTCATAGCCCTCTGAGACTTCCAGTGTCTGTTCTCTACTTTGCACTGGAAACACGCCATTTGTGTATTCATTGTCAACTTCAGGAGCACCTGTTATGTGGGAGGCACTAGACTGGTTAAGGGAATATAACGCCAAATGCAGAGCGATCCCTACTAAAATTATCATTGTAATAAAGAAGCCCAAGGATAAAAACAACCTATTTCATTACAGTATAATGACGATGAAAGGATAAATCTAGGCAATATATCTATTATTAAAGACTTAAAGAAGAAAGGATAGCAACACAAAGTAGACTTTTGGGGATAGAGAAAGGTATCAGAAGGAGTGAAAAGAGGAAAGAGAGAGGGGATTGAAGTGTGTCAAGGGGTGTTAATTGCATTAACTCACTTCTCCCCAAATTAATGCCATAATTGTGTAATGCTAGTGTTACGGTTTGTGTGTTTTTGTCTCCACAAAGCCTGTTGAAGTCATTGAGGCACAGTTCTACAGTGTGATTAATTCAGGATCCAAGGCTGGGATTATGGGTCTGAGTGCTGCTGGGATCATGGGTGTGAGTGCTACACTCAGCCTGGGGCAGAGAGCCTGAATGCAACCTAAGAGAGACAGCGACACCCTTGTTCTCTGTAGCCATTGTTGCCACTACTTCTGCTTTTGCTCTCTGCTTTTTGCTGACACCATGAAAAATTGCCCTCTGCCCTGTGCTGCTCTGCCTTGGAGCCAGGTGAGTATGGACTGAAACTGAGAGCTGAATAAGCCCTTCCTTCTTTCCTTTTTCCTTCCTTCCTTCTTTCCTTCCTTTTTCCTTCCTTCCTTCCTTCCTTCCTTCCTTCCTTCCTTCCTTCCTGCCTTCCTTCCTTCCTGTTGGGGGTCAGATATTTGTCCCAGCAATGAGAGAAGAGTAACAGAGACAACTTACATGCAGTAATAAAAATACATAGACAATGTAAAGCCAGAACAGGTGCCCACCACCTATACAGAGAAGCCCTGAACCCAGTTGGAGGGGATCAGGGGACACTCCTCAGGGAATGTGACAAATACTCAGAGATCACAGGGAAAGTAGTAGTCAAGAGAAGAAAAAAGGTAGGAAAGGGGCAGGAGTTATAGGAGCCCAGGCCTTGGACCCAGCAGCAAGAGCTCCATCTGTTCTGGGCGCTTCAAATAGTTCCTCTTGGTTAGAAGAATTGTGAGATCTTGACTGGTGAGAAAAGACAAGCAAGCAGGTGGCAGCCCAGGAGCAACCCTTGCCAGCCTTTGTTTTTGATGCTGACATGACCATTCATAGGTGACCCGGTTACAGTGGGAATCCCTGTAGGTGTGACTGGAATGAAAGTGTCTACAGAGGCCAGTCGTGATGACAAATGCCAACTGCTTCTCACGGAGGACAAAAACAGAGGGGACGTTCTCATTGTAAGCTAATCCAGGGAGTAGTAGAAGCCTCGTGAGGAATCCACGTGTCATCTCTTTCGGAACCTGTTTGCTGTCACTGTCAGAGCATTGGGCGGGAGGTCAGTGCAAGAATGGTGTCCATCGTCTCCAGACCTGTTTGTGATATCAGCTGTGTGATCTTTAGATAAACACGTCCCACATAAATCTTATCAGTGACCTAATCATACATGAGCAAAAAGCTTTCGTCCTATTTACATTTTGCAAATGAAGCGTCCTCAGAAGATATTCTTCCCACTGCAGGAAGCTTTTGCTTCTCCTCGTGTTTCCTGGCTCTAAAAGAAAGCCTTCCTCAGATGAGCTAGGTACTGAATTTTGAAGAAGAGTCCACTGCAATAACAGTAAAGTTTAATGATGCATCCCTTCGAGAGACTGACACATTCCAGGCCAAAGTATTGATTCCTACAGAATTTATGAAGCACGTGCCGTATTCTGTGTCATTATGGTACATTTTTGGCTGCAAGAATCATGTAAAATAGATTTTTAAATGAGTGGTAATAGCCAGACATAAAGAAGGTATTGATGTGTGTCATGAAGGGTGAAATAGCATGCTGGATTAAGGCGTATAACACATCAGGATCAACAGTAGCCTGCACGGCTGCAAATGTAAATTTGCTTTTCCTTTTAATCACCCCTTCTGTCTACCACGCTATGCGCTTATCACTTGCTTTCTGTAGACCTCTTCTGAACTGCATAAACGATATGTAAAATTTTTGCACGGTTTGCAAATACTATTTAGGAAGATATTAAAAGTTTGAAAATCAGTTGTTTAAATTCGCCAAAGTAATTTGCTCTTACATATGAAAAGACTAAAAACTCATAGAATCGTTAATAGATGCATATAAGTGGGAAACATAGTAGATCAAGATTTGATATTTCAATAGTTGTTATCAACTTGGCAATTGTAAATGAAGCTGGAACTTTGTTCTTTGGAAATATTAGAAATTTATTCCCTCTTTACAAATTTCAGCTAAGCTTTTTTTCTTTTCCCAGATAGACTCATGGAAGATGTCTTTATATATACCTTGTTTTGAGAAAGTGTAGCATTTATTCCTCTGATTCTTTGCTGCCTGGTTTTCCCTGTTTGTTTTAAAGCCTGTGTTGAATCAGTTTCTCATGAAACAATTGAAATGTAAGCCCCTCCCTGGTTGACATTTTGTTTTGACACACTGGGGAAAGATGGGCTTTCGAACATTGTAATCTAAACTTTGATTTTATGCTTCACTTTGGAATACATGTTTATTAAATGCATATCTCACTGACAGAGTGATCAATACAGATTGTGTAGGACATTATGAGGGAACCGTGTCTGAGATTATTAGAAAAATTAAATGCCTTTCGTTTTGCTTACTTGAGCAATATGTAAAAATTAACGGTTTAAATTCTTTCATGACTCTGACCAGCCTCAGACTTCCTCAGACCTTGTGGTGTTGCCGGATGATTTTTCTTTTGTCCCTGAACAAAGCTCCACTTGCCCTAGCTGGTTTGTGTTTGCCTAGTAAACATCAAATTACCTGAAACCATAATTTTAAAGACCCACATTTGTAGAGAGAGCTTCACACTGAGAGGGAGACAGGAAGGGAAAGGAAATTAATTGAGTGGCTGTGGCTTTTCCCGAAAAGTAATGTCAGTGTTCCCTTCACATTCCAGAAACCTTTTCATGGCTGGAAAGTGAGGTCACCCAGGTCTAACTGCCTGGGACTGGTGGATCTCAGGCGTGGTATCTCGTGTACCCTCCAACCCCCCCTGAGAATCAGCTAAATCCTTCTTTGAACAGCTGCTTTTCAACAATTCAAGAGTTTATCAGCCTAATAAAAAAGTAACTTGGCAGGGAGAAAAAGGCCGAGGCTCTCAAAAGACTCTCCTCAGGCCTAGTGGAGCCTGAAGAACTCTTCAAGGTCTTAGGCAACAGCGAACACGGAGGCTGAGCTCACACACGTCCACGCCACAAACAAGCTGCTGGGAAACCCAGCGAGAGGTCAGTTTTTACATAAATATTTTTTTCCCAGGCCAAAGGCAGGCACATTCAGATAAAGTAGGCTGAGTCCAGCACAGGAAGATTAGAACAAAAGCTCAGTGAACAGAAAAGTGATTCTTTGCCTTCGGTGTGGTATTGCATAGGTAATGCCCACAGGCACATTGTTGCCCGTTGGGTAGTATTTTAATTCAAGGTATCTGTTTATAGAAGCCTTTCACATGGACATTTATTTAGAAAAGAATGTTTCAATTTGATTGATCAATACGCTAGAATATGCTGAGCTCTTAAAAAGCTACATATCTCAGATGCATTTTTAATGTACTTGCACACTTGAAGATATCTGAAATGCAGACTGTTAATTTGCACTTCGATCGTAATTTTCTGTGGTTTTCTCAAACCAGACCAAACACTGTGATGTACATATGCAGACTACGTACATATGGTGTGTACATCAGGGTACATAGCTATAACATTTGATTATGACAAATCACTTTTGATAAAATGGAAAATCTAATAGATGAAATGAAGAAATATGTCAATGTAATAGCATGTTAGTCTTTGCAAATGAGCTATTTCTCAGGCAACATGGGCTGTTTTGCTTTTATATTTCTACAATCATTTGTTCATTTGACAGCTAACATTCAGAATCTATCTTTGATCTTTGAGTACTCGCACAAATCAAAGTACAATAAATCTCCCTACTTGGTGACTCAAAGTGACACTGACTCTTGAGATGACTTCGGACAGAGCCTTTGGCCCCCAGACCTGGTGTCAGATTGAGCCTGCCTCAGGCAGGTTGGGGAAGAAGTGAGGCTTCCACACTGCCTGGTGCCCCATTTCTTAGCAAGTACAAGGGATTTGCGAAGTTCTGATTATGTATTGTGTGTCCCACATGTACAGGTGTCATTTCCGGTCCTAACACCTGCTTTCTGTATCATGGTTTTATCTTTATCTTGCACACAGAATGAGACCCAAGGAGTCAAAATATGGGTCATTTAAGGGACAGAACTTGGTCTGACTTCAAAGTCCCCCGCCTCAAGCTGGTGACATCATCCTGTCTCATGGCTGCCTAAGGCCTGCCTGCGCAGCTCACACCCAAACTTGTTCTTCCTGTTTTGACTCTTGGCAAATTCCTGTCTGGACCTTTTACTTGGAATACCAATCTGCATCTAGGCAGCATTGAAAGACTTATTTCTTGTTTGTTTTGGTGGGTATCATACATGGTCCAGCCTCTTCCACTAACTTTCATTACTAGAATCCTATTTATTTTTTGGAAACGATACCATTAACCAGAGACGTGGTAACTAGATACATCTCAGGCAGCATGGCATATTGTTGATCAGGCAGACAAACATGACTGCCAATTTGGCCTGCTGTTAAGATTAGCCATTTGTGTTGTGAAAACTCCTGCTGGATTCTTAGATATACAAAGCATGGGAGGAGACGTTGTCTTTATTTTGCTGTGTGAATATCTGCCACTTGATTTTCTTTTTTCATTTTACAACATAAACTGACATCCTTTAGGCTTGTACCAGAACTCTTCCATGGTAAGTTCTTCAAAGCACACAACAATGCATTGAAAAATGCTGGAAGTCCACATTCAAAGACTCAGCTTTGAAATTTACTTTATGATTTTAGGTGAGGCCCTTAAACTCTCTAAGCTCTTAAATATAAATTGGCCTTCATAAGGAGTAAGAGAGATAAGGCCTTTACAAAATGTTAAAAGTTACCAAAATGTAAAGGAATTTCTGGGGTCCTGTTTAACCCTCTTCATTGTTTGCTGAGAAGCAGTCCTGTAGGAACTGCCTGTCCCATCTGCGATCTATCTTTTGATCCTAACCTAAAAAAGGAGAACTAACATGTCTTGGACTCTCCCTGTAATTTGCCTCTGCACTGACAATTGTCAGTATGTCATGAGCTCCAAATAATTTTTTTCTTTTTGAATTTCTTAACCCTGACTGAACGGCAAATCCTGAAGACATTCCGTAAGCAGGGTTTATTTATCAAGTTCTTACAAAGGAGCTTCTCTTGTTGGAGTTTCTTTCCCTTTCCTATCAGTTAGTAGTTTATCTTTCATGATCATCGATTACTGTCTAGGCTGTCTACTTGAGCTAGAAGGTGGGGAGCCATCAAATCGTGTGAGGAATGATAAATAAAGATAGTTTTCCATTCCTCCCTTCCCATGTGCTCTTGACTCAGGCTGAGGTATATTTCCTGGTTCTTCCCCTAATAATACTGTAGTGCCCCCTGCAGGTTGTGGCAATTACCCCAATCGTTTCCTTAACCTTTTGCTGAAAGCATTGGTGGCTAGGTAATTCCTCAGAAGAGCTGGATACCAGGAGGATTGCATGTTTAAAATGTTCTCTAAAATATTTTGTCTAATGAGGGTGTTTGAGAAAAATGACTCTGAAATGGTGATTTCCATCTCAGTTGTAATATGAAGGTAAGAATTGATCCCAAATGTTTGTCTAGGAACTTTGGTAGTTATGAGGCTACTTATGAATTCTAAGCTACAGGTGACATGGACAGGTGAAAATCTGAACCCTAAAAAGTACAAACCATTTATGAGGTCCAAAAATGTCTTTTGGTGAATGCAGGACCAGAATTGAGGTCTTCTGACAAACCTTTTGTTCTTATTTATCTTATTTTGAATAGTTTATTTCCCATATGCTCAAAGGTAGTTTTCATCTTCCAGTTACACATCTTAAAACCTTACCCCTGAGAGTTACAAACACCATCTCTTCAGTGTCCATAGGTAACTGATGGGTTAGGTCTTCCAGCATGTCAAAATACTAATCCAATTTGTAACCACATCCTGTGCTATTGCAAATGTCTCAGAGGTCAAAGGTATAATTTAGAGAGACCTAGAAGGTGCAATAAACAAAGGAGAGGAGGCATTTCTTGATTTACTCAAAAGTTGCCCGAGGTGGAAGTGCTCCAACACAAGGTTGTAATGAGCCTTGGGCAGGAAAGTCAGAAATATGCTGGGTTTTTCTGGGTCTCACATTCTGAAGATTCCTGAACACCTTGTGAACCTTCTGTTTCCTGAAACGTCAATTCATTCAGCTCCCAATTATTCACTGATGTTGTCAATCCAGAGTTTAACACGCTTTTTCCAACATATAGAAAGGTCTCTGACTCAGATCCTTTATCATCCAAGAAACTGAAGCCCACGAAATTCTCCTTTGAAACTTGTAGAGATTTGGAGTAAAATTTAAAGGAACCAATGCTGTAATTCATCTAAATCCTTGGAGAAAACGTTTAAAATTTGAAACACAAGTCAGTCCTACAGATTAAAATTAAGGTTACAGTTATCTAGGTATGACTTTTGAGAAGTTAAATTTAAGGAGAAGATTTTGCAAAATTACAAAATTTGTGGTTCTTTGAAACACAAATCCGTTCCTTCAGCTTCTGGAGTTCCTCTTGCTAACAAATTTGCAAGCTACTTATTAACAGTAGTTCGTTGACACTTTCTTCACTATATTTCCACCTCCAAGTCTTTTTTTACTCAAACTCTCTCAACTATAACTCAGTACCTAAAATGTTACCTTAGCCTGATTTCTGAAAATCTAAAAATTTGATGTAATTTCTACTTGAATTCTGTGATGTTGGCGCTTCAGATACTGGAGAAACATTTTTCAACTGTCAATTATAATCCTTTAGTAGGTCATGAAATCAATTTGGTTGATTATGACTGGCGTTAAAAAGATGAAAGGAAGGAAAGAACAAAGGAAAACAAAGGGGGGAAAAAGAAAGCTGCATAGACTACAAGAAATTGAATGCAAGTTCAGTACTGTTACGTGAACTTGTATACTCAATTATGTGTGTATCTGGATTGTGACACAAATTATTTTTCAAGTGGGTTGAAGTAAAACAGATGCATTATTCTAGACTGCAATGGGTAAGACAAAGAACTCCTTACTGACTGTGTGAATCATTCTGAGCCTTGGTTATCTCCTCTGTGGGCAATAACTTCCATAATAGGGCTGTTGTACAAATTAAAAAAAAATAACATTGACACATACAGTACGACATACTTAGGATCTAATATTGTTATTTGGGGGAAGTTATAGTGAAATCATTTGCAATAATGGATCAAATACTTGTCCCTTACACCAAGTTCCCTCTTTACGTCCTCCACCTCCCAAGCTCACCGCCCCTGGGCAGGAGGACCTCCACTTTCCCAAGATAAGAACAGAGATGCCATTGATTGGTCTTCAAGCTCAAAAGCTGGCCCTTTGGAGTTCTGTTCCAAGACAATAGTCATGAAATTTGAGATGCAAGAAAGAAAAGAATTCTCTAAATTCCTTTGTTTTTTTTTTTTCTTTAACTAGTAAGAAACTGGTCAGACAAACAACACTAGAGAGTTGTAACTGAGAGTGATCTTAAGGGTACATCAGGAAAAAAGTGGGGACATGTCTGGCTCCCAGTTTTCCATTGGAATCTGGGTGAGCCGTTCGTGAGGTGGTGGTAGAGGAACATTGAGATCTAGAGAGGATGAGGAGAGTGTGGAAGGGAAAGGCACTTCTGCCATTCAAGGGGACTTTGAAAATGTCTCTTTACAATCTTCTGCTTAAACAGAGTGGTGCTATGTCAAATTAAATTCAGAGGCTTGAAGTTTTGTTTTGTTTTCAGAAAGGCCTAAGTTTAAGCCCCTCAGCGTTGTTTGGCTCTCCATGTGGCGCAGTAGCTAGTTCGAAGTCTTCAGGAGTCCTGTAGAGTGCGGGGTTGGGTGGAAGGCAGTTACAGGGCCCGCCTAGCAGCCCTAGAAGCCTGTCTAAAAGGAATGGTGCAATGCACCTTAGACAAAGGTCCAATCGGGGTTCTGGGTTCTGGGTTGTGGAATGTGTTATCCTCAGCAAAAGTAGAGATAGAGGCCAGAGGGAGGTGGCTGTCGGTGCCCTGAAGCACTGTCTGAGTCCAGAAAACAAGCCACGGTGATTGTCACTACAGGCAGTGTCTAGCCTGCCCGGTGGGTGGACAAGTCTCTTGTGAGATGTTACCGGCAATGGGAGGAGACCAGACTGGGAAAGCCTGAAGGACACCCGTGCGCCTGGGAGGCCACCACCCTGGGATTACACACACCACTGCACTCACTTCGCAGATGTCCAGGGGCGAGGACAGAGATCTGACAAACCCTTCTCTGACTCACCTAAGTAGAAACTAAATTACACAAAGAGGTGGGTTGACTTGCGGAAGAAGAGTGCCTCCACAGTTTGAAACAGCCTTTCTGTGTTTCTCCATAGGTTGGGATTACGAAGAAGTCCCAGGGCTTTAACAAGAAATAAACTCCACATCGTTGTGCCTCTGAGCATAGTGTGGCCACATCTGTGAAGCTCCTTGCCATGAGTCTATTTATGGAAATATTTTGAGTAATACTTTCTTAGATTTGAATGAACAGCAATCTAATTTAGAAGTCTAGTAAGTAAGAAGCTCAGATATTGAAGCAACCCTGAGAGAGTAGCAGAAAAGACCAGAGGAAGCCAGGCCATGGCTCGGCCTGGTCCTCGTGACTCCTGGTGCTAGTTAGGCACTGAAGGCAACGCTTTAAGACTGACAGAGAATTTCTATGCTTCATCAGTTCCAGATGAAATTCAGCTGTGACTTTTGCATCTTGGGCTTTACAAAATGTCTGAGAGATGGCACAGGAAGAGATGTAAAGAGTTAAAATGAAATAATAGAAGATTCAGGAAGGGGATCTTCTGTTCGTAGGAGCAGTGATCTATCCAGAGCATTTCCTTATTCCTTATTTCCTTCTCTTGCCACACAGCACAGGAGAAGTGGCAAACCTGGTGAAGGTAGGGAACATGAGAGGGCCAGAGATTCAGCAGATGCACGCTGCCAGGTAGGCCTGCTCAGGGCCAGAGAGTTCTTACTTTGCATGTTGCAAGAGGAAGACGATGTCTCTGTGCAGAGAACTGGCTTTTATTGAAAAATTAAATGGGCATGGGGACCAGTTACTACAGCCAGAGAAAATGGGCTCAGGTCCTGGCATCACCATTCAGTAGCTATCTGAGTTTGAGTGAATAACTTAATCTCCCTTACCTCCCTCTACTGTTCTAGGAGATGGTGATACCAAGTGAAGCGCCTTGCAAATCTCTTAGAATTTCAGTCATTTCTATAAAGTGCAGATTCCCACACCTGGAGTTTAGAAGCTTGCTAGAAGTTAATTCATTTTATTCCTACACGCAACTTTAAGTTTGAATCTTGTCACCTATATGATGTTGGGTGAGTGACTTCTGTTGATTTGCTTTTTGAGACAGTGTCTCCCTACATAGTTCAGGCTGGTCTTGATCTCATGATCCTCCTGCCTCTGTTTCCCACGTGTGAGGATTTTAAGAGTGTTACACATGTCTGCCTGCAAAATGTTTGTTGTTTGAAACTTGGTCTCCTTCTTTGAAAGAGTATGAAGAACGAGGAGGAGGTGGCTTAGTGATAGAGTGCTTGCCAAGCAAACATGAGGTTCTGGGCTCAATTTCTAGTTCAAAAAAATGTGGTCTAACTCCCACTGTATGAGATTACTTAGAAATAGTAAGGAATACAGGCCAGCCTCTTCTTCTTCTCCTCTTCCTTGCTTTCATTTTACCTTCTGGTCAGCACGGGTAAGAAGGCCAGAGAGATGACATCAGCAATACCTTTGGGGCCTCACCTATGTTACATATCCCGACTCTTGGAAAATGAGCAAGTCTCAGCTGGGCGTAGGGGACCAGGAGAAAGGAGATGAGAAGCTGCTAGAGAGACGGCAGCGAGGGAAAATGAAGGGTTAGTGCAGGATTAGAGACGAGAGCCCTGCTGACCTGCAGACTGCTGGCTACATCACTGTCAGCGTCGGCCTTCTCACAAGTGTGATCTCCTCTTTCAAACTGCACTGGCGCACGGGTGCCTCCCACAGAAGGTCTAATTGCATCAAAGGCCACCTATGAGAGGTTTTGGCCTCCTCTTCGGGATTATTGGCAATTGTCCTCCTATGAGCGCCCTTCCTAGTGGGGAAGGAGGGAAAGGAATTAATAAGAAAGTTATTGAGATAGAGTTGGCAGGCCTTGGCGACTTGGCGAAAAATTAATTTCAGGCAGAGGAAGGGGAGTGATGAAATTAGAGAAAGAGAAGTCACAGAGGACAGGAAGCTCTTTTTATTTTTTTCTTCCCGATATTACATTATCTCTGCTGGCGGTGAGCTCAGAAAAATGCAAGCATCCTGATTTGTATGTCATTGATTCTAAGATATAATTGATGGTCACATGCATCATATTGCTCCTATGACAAATCTTTACTTAAAAAAACCCGTACAGGAAGCATTTTCTGCTTTCTTCATTCCATAGATATTTATCAAGAATCTAATATGTATTAGGCATTGTTCTAGAAATGGGGTATGCCATCAGGTAACAGAAAATCCCTGTGGTGCTGCAGCTTACTGCAGGAACAAGCACAAGAAGTCAGAAAGTAAACATAAAAAATTACTTAACCGTGCAGCATCTCCGTGGAGGCTAAGAGCGGCGGGTAGAGTGGGTTGAAGGGAGTCAGGGTGGTCCACTGGGTGAGCGGAGTTGCTGCCTTAAAGCAGTTGGCTGGCGAGAGCCAGGAGGCCCCTGAGCAGCCGTCTGGAGGAGGTACAGGGATGCCCCTGTGGCCCTGTGGAGGAGACCGTGTGAGCAGGAGGAGCAGCCCATTTAAGTGTGCTCAGATGCAGGTCTGACTCCAGTGGGCAGAAGTTCTACCCATGCTGAGAAGTTGGAATACACACAGGCAGAAGGCCATGAGTCCAGAAAGACTGGAAAGAGACAGGCCTGGGGAGGGGCCTCCTTGGACTTTGCCTTTTCTTCCAAGGGAAAGTAAATCCATCATGGATTCTGAAGAGCGCTTTAAAGGCTCTTGCTGACTATATCTTAAAAATAGACCCTAGAGCTGGGGAGATAGCTGAGCAGCACAGTGCCTGCCTGGCAAGTGCAAGGTCCTGAGTTCAATTCCCTGTACCCAAAAAGGACTGTACAGGGTCAAGTTCAGAGCAGGGAGATGAACTGAATGAGGGAACTCCAGCAAAAGTCTGGTGGAGATGCTGCTGCTTCCAGGTGGGTGGCAGGAATGGAGGGGGAGAAGTGGTCACGATAATGTCCATTTCCAGGAAAAATACACAGTGCAATACTGTCTTAGTGTATTCTGCTGCTATGATAAAATGCCCTAAGTAGATAGCTTTCAAGTAATGCAATTTCTTCCACATTTCCTAGAGGCTGAAAAGCCGAACTCTGGCATCTCAGTGTCTTTTCCTTTTATCTTCATGGGCGATAAAGATAGTGAGTTTCTTTGAATCTTTTGTGTCGAAAGCATGCATAGCCCATTTGTGAGGATTTCACCACGGAAGTCTGGGGAAGATGCAAACACACAGACCACAGCATCCATGTTCTTTGGTTCTCTAATCACATGAGTTGGGAAACTGTAACCCTACAGACTACATCTCCTTTCTTCCAGGTCTAAATAAACACTACCATCCTACAGAGGCTTTGTGAAAGTAACAAAAGCAACACCAACCTTCGGTCTGACCAGCACATTCCAAACTTGTTAGATAACATAAACTCCCATTGATAGATGTCTAGAAAGATTCCCAATGCCCCAGACCTCTTCCCTCAAACAGGATTTTCAGGAATTGCAGTTTTCCACAACAATGGAAGAAGTATTGGGCTAGAGGAATATCATTTTATACCTAGAGCTTTTTGCTGAGAAATAACTACTGCAAAATCCGAAAGACCCACTGCTGCATTATGAATATCCTTTGTGCACCTATTGAGCTTGTGGGTACTATTATATCGTTATTAACGTGGCATTCCATAACACTAACGCCATGATTCTATTTATGGAATTGATAATGAAAATAATAGACCATTGTATTCTTAGATTTTATGTCTCTTTCCAGAATGGAAATGTTATACAAGTGTTATTGGCCCTACTCCTCTGAAAATGTCTTGCAAATTAGCACCTAATGTTTAAATTATATCCTTACCCTCGCACAGGATTAAAAAGTTGGTTCTAGATGAGAACTCTCTTTTATTCACCCCTGAAGCAGCACGAGCCAGCTGTAACCATGCCTCACCTATCAGCAGAAGAAGGTTCGGAAGCACGCCTGGTTAATTGAAACTACGGGGGGCATTTAAGTAGGCAAAGTGGTATTACTCAGTTGAAAGTCTGTCCAGGATACCAGAATTACCACTCTACTCCTGCAGCAAGGCATTCTGGGATGGAAATGGCCATGTGTGTTAGGCCTCTGGCTCGCTTTTTCTTTCCTTATGACACTCACTCTTGAAAGCCTCCAAAGGCTACACAGGCTACCGTCTGCTGGAACTGGGCAAATGGTGAGGAACAGGAGTGTCCAGGGCACTGCAGACTGGCGGGGTGGGGTTGGAGGCAGGAGCCTCGGTTGTGGGTAGCAAGAGTTAAGAGCCGTCCTCCAATGAAAATGATCCTTAGAAATTCACTTACAGAAGTAGAGTAGCCCAAGTATAGTGCTTTTAATTTAGGATACTTAAGTCTGAGGTACGTTATTCTTAGTTCAGTCTATAATTTTGCTTTAAAAATATAGCTAATATAAGGGCATGGCTTATCATATATATATATATATATATATATATATATATATATATTCATATTTAGTACTAGGGATTGAATCCAGGGTCTTTGCCACAGCTACATCCCAGCCCTTTTTATTTTACGTGTGTCCGTCTCTTATTTAGACTGAAGTGTTTGTGAGAGGGGCGCGCAGTGCGGCGAGAGTCCGAGATTTCCCTGGGCAGGTGTGAGAGAGACCTTGGCGGAGCCTGGTGAGGCCTAAACTGGGTGCTCTTTTAATGTGCCCAGGACCAGCTGCCATCTGGCGCCTTACCCACCCCTAAGACCTGGACTAACTGCAATGTGTGGGAAAGGAAGAAATACCTATTGGGCACTGATCAGGTTGGGGTCACCGTCACAAGAAAATCAGGTGGTAAATACCGTAAGCAGCATTACAGACACAGCGCAATGCACAGCCATCAGGTTATGA
>PVKN010012264.1:0-20905 GCA_004027915.1 Capromys pilorides
CTGCCTGCCTGCCTGCCTGCCTGCCTGCCTGCCTGCCTGCCTGCCTGTATGCCTGTATGCCTGTATGCCTGTATGCCTGTATGCCTGTATGCCTGTCTTTCTGTCTTTTTGGGACAGGGTATCCCTATGCAGCTCAGGCTGGTCTTGAACTCGCAGTCAGCCTCTGCTTGAATGACAGGCATGTGCCACCATGCCTGGCTCTTTAGACTCTTCTGTATTTGTGCCCTGACACCCTCGCTCTTAACTTTTCTTCCAGTTTCTCGCCTGTACAATTGGGGGTCCAGCCCACTGAGGTGTGTCTGGGTGATCTGTGTTTGCACAGTGCCATGCTCTGTCCGTGGGGCTGATGCTGAGTGGGTGTGCTGTGGCCTGGCACGCAGCACCCACGCCACAGAAGCACTTGCTTTGTAACTGGGTTAAAGTTTCAACTGGCACAGTAATCAAGTTTATAGCACATAATTTCCTTCTAGGGGCCCGTTTGACTTGAGAGTTCAAGTGTGTGAGGCTTTTGGTTTAGAGTGGATCCTGCCTAGAGCTGTCTGGTCTGTGCACTGTGCTTTGGGAAGCAAAGTTTCTTCCAGCTTGTCAAAAGAATGAAATTCAAGGCCTGGGCTGGACTGAATGAATTTCCTCCATCTTGCCCTTTTTAAAAACCTATCTATGTCCTGAGCTATGTTAAGATGCAGGCTGTGGCTCTGTTACTTGATTCATTGGGAAGATGCTGGCCGGGGGTTGGGAAAGGTGGTCTGCAGGCTGGTGACCATGTTGGGGCCATAGCTGCACCCACTCAGCTGTGTCCTGAGAAGTACAGGGCCAAGCACTCACGGCAGAGCGTGGACCACCCTCAGATGCGAGAAAGTGAGTGCCCTCCAAAGAGAAAGCTTACCTGGTGGCACTGGTGGAGCCAGCTGTACAGGACGCGCCTGTCCCACCTGGGAATGCCCACACCCAGGCGCTGCTGTGCCCTTCCTGCAGTGAGGACTCGGGCAGCTTCTTGGCTGTGGCATAGGAGTTCTGAAGAGCTGCCCTGTAGCACATTTGCTGTGTTTTTGTCTGTTTCTGTAACTGGCTGGTGTTTTGGAGATTGTGCCCTTAGCTCCATTATGCCCAGAAACCCTTTGTTTTTATTGCCTGATTTCACGTCTCACTGTGGTTTATAGGGACGCAGTATGTGTTGGGTCTGAGCTGAATTCAGTGTACTTTGAAAGCAAACACCTGAAAGCTGTGGGCTCGTTCCTGACTCAATAAAACCATGATCCTGTCCCGTTCTGCTCAGGTCCTGTTTATAGCATGGCCGTGCCATTTGTGCTCCCAGGGCAGCCTCGGGCTGTGTGGAAGGGCTGCCTCCTTGCTTTATTCCACGAGTCCTGATGCCTCAGTTTCTCCACCCATAAAGCTGGTGAGCAGATCATCAGGCGGCGCCTGTGTGGTCAGTGCTTGGCCAGATGCCCATGTTTCTGCTAACACCAAGGGAGCAGTGAGCTTGGGCTGGGAGCTCAGCGTGCCAGGTTGGAAGGTGTGGGCTGAGAGGCCTGGTCCTGTGCCCCACTGGATACCTGGGCTGCCCCTGCATGAGCTGTGTGCCGCACACCTGCTGTGTGCTGGCTGTCTTTGGGCGGTGCTCCTGCTGTCCTGCAGCTGGTACCTGGGGGGCACTAGAGACCCTGAGCACTCTGCTATGGAGGCGCCTGTGTCTAGCCATGAGTTTTCCCTGGCCTGGCTCCTGGGCAGGGCAGGTCTTGATTCTGCCCAGTGTGGATGCCATGGAGGTGCCAGAGAATGGCTGCTTGACCTCCTCCTCGCCCTCCTCTTCACAGATGTGCCCTGTGCGCCCTCAGCATCAGCCGGGAAGCCTGTGCACGGGCCCCAGGCAACCCCAGAAGCCAGGTGTTCTTTGAGGCTCGTCTCAGTACTGCGAGGTTGTCCACTGCTCATAGGGAGGGAGTGACAGCAAAAGGTGAACGGGAAAAGGGAGTCTTTCTGTTGAGAGGTTCACATTAGCCAAGAAAGCGATGCTGCCATTGCTGCTGGCGGCAGGGCGTTGCTGCTGTGGTCCCTCGCTCAGCTCTGGGGTACCTGATAGAGGTGTGCTGTGGGTTGAACTGCCCTGAGCTTGAGAGTCTTGGAGGCAGCAGGGAGGGGTTTCCTAATAAATGCTGGGAAAGGCATGGCATTGCTTGGCACAGGCTTTCTGGAAGTGACACGCTCGTCCTGTCTCCTGTCTCCTGTCCCTGCCCTGTCCTGCTTGAGGTGCTCACGCTGGAACTTGCAGCAAGTTGCGAACCTCTTTCTAGTTCTTCCCCTCCTTGCCTCCCTTCCTTGGTACTAGGATCGAACCCAGGGCCTTTGTGCTGAGCTGCGTTCCCTGCTCTGTGTATGTGTAACAGGGTCTCTGGATGACTCTGGCTGCTCTTGAATTTGGAGTCTTCCCATCTCGGCCCTCAGGTGCACACCACCTGCTGCGCGGGCCCCCCTCCCCCACACACACACTCTACAGCCCCTTGGGACAAGATCCAGGGTCTCTCAGTGCTAGGTAAGTGCTCTGCCGCTGAGCCATTCCCCTCGTCTTTCTCCTTTGTAGTCTTGGAGTTCTTGATACAAGACTGACATGAAATCACCATTAGGGGATTTGGACAGGGCAGAAAGATCCACGACAGAAAGCGAGTCTCTCAAGCTGCCCATCATAGGTGACTTCTGCTGATTTTAGTCTAGCTTTTTTCGGTTTTGATTTGAGGAAGATTTCTTTCAGTGTTCTCATTTAGATACTGAACATTTCAAAAGCTGGGTGCTGGTGCCCCTGTGTGTTAGATGGTGGAGAGTCCTTGCAGGAGGAGATCCCCCACTCTCACTGAGATGGGAGCGAGAAAGTGGTGCAGCAGACTTGGGGGCTGCTGCTTGGGAAGATGTTAAGAGCTCACAACCTCACTGTCCCCATGGCTTCCCCACACCGGGACATGAGGGTTGGACTTGAGGGGGTGGGCATTCCTGGAGGCACGTGGACTGGGTTTATAGTATGTAGACCCGGCTGCTGTGGAGAGAGATGCTGCTGCCCCATACCGGGGACTGCAGGGTGCAAAGATACCCAGCTGCATCATGTGTCCCAGTGAAGGTGGCGTGCTGTCCTGTGTCTGGAACCCAGACTGTCAGCACCAGACCAGCACAGCACTGGCTGCTCTGTGTGGGTCCCTTCTTCTCCCTTCCTTCCTGGAGGAAAAGGTAGTCTTGCCCCCTGCGGTTGATGGCTGCCCCTAGGTGTAGGGTCTTTGTCCAGCTGTAGGCTCACCTCTCCTTCCCCAAGTCTATACCCACCCATTCAGAAGTCTGTCCTGCCAAAGGACAGTCGGCTCCCCTTGTCCCCTTGCACCCAGTGGCTGCTGTCATTGAGAGTGTGACCTCAGTGCTCTGTCCCATTCTGGGTCTGAGTACACAGTCCCCATACCAGGCATACCACACTCCTGCACCTTGCCCTGTCTTCAGGCAGCTGAGGTCCTGACTGCCCAGGGCCTTCCCTGCCTCCACTGTGCCCCGTGTACACATGGCACTAGGAGACAGTGCAGCTGCTCCTCCGGGCCAGCTTCCCTCCAAGGTAGCTGTCCTGGGGTCCTGTTCTGCCGTGTGGGCTGTGCTGTTCTACCTGTGCGTTCCAACGCAACAGGTCATCGCTCCTTCTCTCTCATCACTGTGCGCTGGCCCAAGGACCATCTCTCTGTAGAATAGAGGTCCAGCGAGTAGCCTGTGGCGAGGGTGCAGGAAAAAGCACAAGTCACCTTCCTCTTTCTCTTTGCTTGGGGTTGGACTGGCCTTGGGCTGTACCACTGAGCCCACCCCCAGGCGGTGGGTCCCACCAGCAGGACTGGGCTGTTACTCCTGTCACTCGCTGACTTAACCCCGCCCAGCCCCCACTTCCTTCCAGTGTGAAACATGAGGGCTGCTAGCAGTATTAGTAACAGTCAAGCATCCCTAATCAGAAATGTTCCAAAATGCAGAAATTTTGAGTGCTAAATCCGTGAAGGAGTTTGGGGCTTTGGAGCCTTTCAGATTGTAGGTTTCCTGATTAGAGGTGCTCAGTTAGTGACATCTACAGAGATACTGTTCTGCCCTCTGAGGAGCTCCAGACTTGAATTATTGTGGTTCCAGGCGTTTGGAATGAGTGCTCCGGCCCTGTGGTGTGTTAGGGTGGCATAGTGGCATTTCACCAAGTGGGCAGTGTTAATAGGCCGACCTCAGAGGTTGAGCTGTAGTTTGTGTCTCATTATTATCATTTTAATTGTTAGGCTGGCCTTGACCTCACTCCATAGCTCAGGCTGGACTTGAACTAGAACTCGAAGTTGTCCTCCTGCCTTGGCCTGCCAAGTGCGTGCTGGGATTACAGGCGTGT
Organism: Capromys pilorides; assembly: GCA_004027915.1. Lineage (NCBI taxonomy): Eukaryota > Metazoa > Chordata > Mammalia > Rodentia > Capromyidae > Capromys > Capromys pilorides. The sequence continues at coordinate 4,379 of PVKN010012264.1, forward strand.
GCCCCCACACCTAGCTTTTTCTTTTCACTACTAAGGGGTGTTTTACTGCCTTGGTGTGCTGGCCTGGCTGAGGGGTTGTGGTCTCTCACGTCCACTCTGAGGAACCTTGGTATTGCTGCAGTGCTGGCTGATCTTTTGGATGTTTATGGACTGAGGATCTTAGGCCAGTTGGACAGTGGTGTTGGTAAAATCCTGGCAGCATTGGGGTGGGAGCTACTGGAGGCTGTACCACCTCAGCCCCTCACCACTGTACCCCTAGGATTCAGTGCCTCCCACCCCGTGGTGGTGCTGTGGGGGCCTTCAGTGGCCCTGCGGTGAAGAAGGTGCTGAGGCCGCCCAGGTCCCAGCTGTGGCTGCCGGAGTGGCTCGTGCTGGAATGGGCACCACTGCGGGACTTTGCACTCTGTGCTGAGCAGCCTGTGAGGCCCAGCTTTCCTGGCTGGGCTGTTGATTCACCCTGAGACAGCTCTGTTACTGGGAATTTTGGAGGGGGCTCTAAAGTGCTAGTAGGGGGCCGGCAAGATGGCTCAGCAGTCTACAGAGCCTGCTTAGGCAAGCTTAGGCAACCCCAGGGACCACATGCTGCGCCAGCCCCACCCCCCAGGGCAGGCTGAGCCGACCATAATATTAAATAAATAAATAAATAAATAAATAAATAAATAAATAATAAAGTGCTAGTAGGTTTATTGGTCCCTATTTTAGTGTGCCCTCACGCACGCCTGCCATTCCTTGCAAAGTCATTCGTCACTGTTCAAGGTGGGTTTCTGATGACTTTGTGGCTATTGCCAAGTCTGTGCCTGCAGTGCAGTGGCCACCAGCTCTGGGGTGCTGGGACCTGTACCTGCCAGCTTTGAGGAAGGAGTGGTTGTTCCTTAGCAGCCCACCTTCCCCAGGGGCTAACACCCTGTGTCAGCCTGGACTGGCTGTCAGCAGGCCCTGAATCAGGAGCCTGGCTCTGGAGGAAGTCCTAGGCCACAGAGGGGAGGGCAGGAGGGCAAGTCAGCACCCACCCCCTCCAGCCACCTGCATGAGGTGGAGGAGGGCACCCAGCCTGGCTGGCTGAGCTCCAGGCCCAGCTTCATGGTGTGGCACCCTGGCACCACACACTGCACATAAGCTGTGGGCTCCTGGGCCCTCTGCTCGGGCTTTTACCCTGCTGCTTGAGCTGGGCTGTGGCCCAGGCCTGACTGTGTACCTGCCCACAGCCGCCCCTGGAACTCTGCTTCCTGGGCAGCCCTGGTTAGGGCAGTGCCCAGAGCAGGGGAGGAGTGGCTGACACCCGAGGGCAGGGCCAGTGCTGCACTCTCCCAGAGACAGGGCAGTTGTCAGTGAGCTGGCTGGACAGGATTTGTGGTCAGGGATGTGAAAAAGGGACACACCGAGACTGAGAGAGCCTGGAGGGGCTTCCGGGCAGGCTGGTGGGAAGCCACTCGTGCTGATAAGGGGAGGGGGGTGCGTGGGTGGTAGCTACCTGCTGGACCCGAGTCCTGAGAGCCCGTGCCTTCCAGGATTGAGGACTGTGCTCCTCAGCTTACTCTGTCAAGTCACACTGCGGACTAGGTGCTGCTGAGAGAGGTCTGACACTGCCCACACTGCGGAGGACTGGGCCACCCCTGCCTGTGGAGCTGTCGCATGTAGTGGGAGACCTGCTCTGTTTGGCCTCTCAGCAGGCTTAGCCCAGGAAGAAGCAGGTGGCCCCTCTCTCTCCAGCTCCCATTGAAACGTGTGCCCAGGCCTGCACTAGTGTTGTTTGGGAAGGTGGTTGTAGGTGAATCCTGAAGCTGGTGATGGGTGACAGGACCCTTTCGTCGGTAGGCTGCTGCGGGGACTGGCTCTGCCTGGGACAGGCTGCCCAGAGGGTTCACCACTACAGAAATGGAGTCACATAGGCAGCAGCAAGGTATATAGTCAGGTGTCCACATAGTGCACACACAGCGCAGGTGTGAACTGGGCCTTGAGGGGCTCCTATGAGGCAGGTGTGGACCATCCGGTAGGTGACCCTGGGCATTGTTTTTCTTTTATTTTTGAGACAGAGACTATGTGGTCCAGGCTAGCTATGAACTCAGAATTCATTCATTCATTCATTCATTCATTCATTTATTTTTTAAAGACTCAGTATATAGTCCACGCTGGCCTTGAACTCACTGTGTATCCCAGCCTAGCCTCGAACTCATGGCAATCTTCCTGCCTCAGCCTCCTGAGTGCTGGGATTACAGACATGCATTATCACTCCAGACTGGAAATGTCAGACTTCAGGAGCTCATTTCTTCTCCTTTGATGAACTCCAGGGTGTTTTTTTGTTTTGTTTTTTAAGACTTTGACTCTCCCAAGCCTCATTTTCCTGGCCTGTTGGGACATCGAGGCCTGGGCCCTGGTGGCCCCTTTAAGATTGCCTGTGCAAGGCCCTGTTGTGGAATGCCAGCTGCCACCCGTAGACAGACCCGTCTTGCTGTCCTCCCTCTGCTGTCGTCCTGTCTCTTGTCTCTCCCTCCCTTGTCTCTCCCTCCGTCTCCGTGAGGGTTAACAGCAGTTGAGCTTGTTGTCTGGAACCGGTTCAGACTGGTTTTCTGGAAAGTGCTTTGTCTCTCCGACTGAATCCTGGGAAGGGTCATGTGGAGCCCAGTGATGTCATGGGATCAAAAACTGACTCAGCTGTTTTGTCCTTCTTTTCTTTCTTCTTTAAATCAAGATATGTGTGTGCTGCAGGTACGAGGTGGTGGCTCAGTAACAGGCCAGACCCTGGCCCCAACCTGCTCCCAGTGCACCTTGCCAGTACCCAAAGGGTTAAATGTGACCCCACTCCCCACCTCCTGGAGGTGAGTGGAGAGTGAGGGACCTCTCTTGCCCAGCAGGAACAGGAGTCAACTGAGTCACTGCAGTGACTCCTAGGTTGACAGGGTTGCCCCTTCCGTAATCCCATACAACAGTCCTCTGTGGACTCAGAGCTGGCAGCCCATGGGAGGCCGGTTTCCCCAGCTCCTGCTCCCATCCAAGTGCACCGGGCTCCTTTCTTTCTGACGAGCGGCCCTGCTGCTGCTCCTGTGCAGCCCTGTCTAGATGCCTGAGTACCTCAGAAGCAGGCGTCTCTCCTCCCCAGTGCTCCCAGGGCTGTGGAGGAAGGTCCCATGAATGCCTCTTGGGACCCATGTTTGTTGTACCCACTCTGCTGTCGCCACACTCAAAGCCGTACTCTCAAAAGTTTCTAGAAGGTAGCACTTGGCTGTGTCTGGTTCCAATGCTGTCTTCTGCTCTCCTTAAGTCCAGAATGACCGAAGAAGCATGCCGAACCCGGAGCCAGAAGCGAGCCCTTGAGCCTGACCTGACAGAAGACGGTGTGGAGAGCAAGAAAGTAAAAATGGAGAGAGGATTGTCAGCTTCAGACCTCAGCCCTGAGGGTGACGTGAGGGTGACATCAGAGCTGGGAGCAGGCCCGGCCCAAGGACTTCTGGGGGTCTCAGAGGCCCCAGCGGTGACCGTGGGCAGAGGCGAAGGGCTGCTGGGCGACGGGCCCGTGGATATGCGCACCTCCCACAGGTGAGCAGGGTGGCAGCGGGTGGGCCAGCTGTGCTGGGTTGTTGTGCTGTGCCTGTGAACACTGGTCTTAGTGTCATCCTGTTGGCAACTTGCTGTCCTGGCCAAGGGAGCTCCCTCTTGGGTTCTTGGCAGATGGAAGTGGCTAGGTGTGATCTGTGTGTTGGTCCCCCACTCCCCCAGCAGGGCTCAGCTGCTGTGAGCTTGGTGCTTTTGGTTTATAGGAAAAGGTGAGGTTCTTGTTGAGTTGTGCTTTCCTGCCTTTGAGATCTGAACGTGGGCTGTTAGGGGATACTGCACCCTGCTTGGAGCATCTCTTGTTTATTGGTCTGCACTGTCCCCCAAGGCAGGGCTCCTGCATCCTGCTCTGTTGTTTGTCCTCAGGCCAGGGTGACTGCCTGTAATAGCCTGTTGTGAGGCTTAGCCAGCACCCTAGGAGGCTGAAGCAGGAGGGTGGCAGGTTGGAGCCCAGCCTGGACATGTTAGTAATTCACTGAGATCCTGTCTCAGAAATGAGAAGTGAAAGTGCTCAGATGTAACCAGTGTGCAGACCTGGGTTAGTCCCCAGTACTGAAGAGATGGGGAGGCACTCAGTCCTTACTCCACTTCTTTTTTCAGAAATTCTTTCTCCCCATAAAGAGAAGTGCAGATCGGGCCCCAGCTCTTCCTTTACATGTTGCTGGCCTCTCTCCAGGATGTCACACCAGCAGCCCCCAAAAGGACAGAGTTCCCTCCTGCCCACTAGACACCCCCTCACCTTTCCTGCTAGCCTCCACAGTTCCTGCAGAGGGCCCCGAGCGCCAGTCTCTGTGCTAAGTCAGTTTCAGAGCCTAGAGCAGGGGTGGTGAACCTGATGTGTGGCCTGGTGTTTCTGACCCTGGGCTGCGCCTCCTCCACCAGCCCCTGGTTGGAGCAGGTTGTTGCTCAGGTCCTGCCTCCCAGCGCCTTACCTCTTCAGCCTGCTGCCCTGTGCCTCCATTGGACACAGGCCCACTTTGTACCCATCGGTACCTGTAGGGCTTGTTCCTTCCTCAGCAGCGCCAAGGGTCTGGGACGCCTTGTGGGAGGTGTCTGGTGGCTGGCCAGGTAAGCAGCAGCTCATACTCATGGGGACTCTCCTGGGTACCTCTTGTGTGCCCCACAGCACAAGCTCCTGGCTTGTGTTTTTTCCCACAATCTCTGAGTGGTTCTGTGGGGCAGGCCTGGGAGACTCAGAACGAGGCTTGGTGTTGAAGGAGTTTACAGCTGGGGCTTGAAGCCAAGGGCTGCCCCAGAGCTCAGGGCTCTTGGTCGCTTTCTCCACTGGGCCATGAGCTCCTGAAATGAGAATACTCAGAAGATGAGGGATTGTTTACTGAAGTTGATTGATATGGTTTTCTTAGGATGCCAGGAACCGAGGGGCAGGGAACAGCCCCGGCACTTGGGCATGGTCCTCCAGAGCACTGGTGACACCGAGGACATCTGTGTGGCAGTGGAACAGCTCAGCCTTGGAGGCCAATGGGTGGGCTGGGGTTGAGTCAACCAGGCAGGTGACCATGACCTGTGTTTTTCACTGGTTCAACAGACGATTTCCACCTTACAAATTGAGGTGACACGGAATACTCAGTGGGAATCAGAGGCTACCTAGCCAGTATTGGTGACAGCTCCCGTTCCGCTATCCCAGTGTGCAGAGCGTGCTCTCCCCTCACCCCAGGCTTTGGGGTTAGTTCTGTGGGAATGTGGGGGGAGGGGCATTTTGAAGATTCGTAGGATCATGCCTGCCCCTGAGCCATTCTGGGCCTATGCTAGCCATGGGACACCTGGGTCCTCAGGAGGAGGCTGGTGGGCACCCTGGGACAGCTTGGCAGGATTCCAGGCTGAAGTCAATCCCACACAGGAAACAGCTGTGTTCAGCCATGTTGTGGTTCCAGGCTCAGCATGGCAGTTGTAAGTTATGCCAAGAGAATTTAATTTTCATTCTTTTAACTTCTTATCCAAAACACAGCAAACATAATGAAAAGTACATATGCCGCTGGATACATGTTCACATTCTGGACACATCCTCATAGCCCAGAGTGAGAAAAGCACACAGCAGCCGTGGGCCACTCACAGCACCGCCTCCACGGGCAGCCCAGGCCTGGCCTCGCCTCCACAGCGCAAACGGCTTCCCTGCCTCTGGGATGAAGTAGCCTTGACTCTTCCTGCGTGTGTTGAGCATCATGTTCACATGATTTGCTCGCTTTGTTGAGGCAGCGGTAATTTCCTTTTCCTGCTTTCTGGCATAGCCAGCTCCTGTGTGTCTGGGTTCTGAATGCATGGATCAGAAATAGGCGGGAAGGGAGGGTGTAGCTGAGGGCACAGCGCTTGCCTGGTGAACACCAGGCCGCCTGAGTTCTGTGCCCGCTCCCAGATGGAAACCTCACTACCTAGAGGGTGATATTTACACAATGCTTACCTTATGTTGGGGTTCACTTATCTTACACTGGGGTTCTCAGTCCTAGAGGTAATTTAAACAACACAGCTTTTATGAGGGTCTTCAGCATCCTGCAGGGCGCCTTAGAGCCCGAGCCCTTCTGATACCAAGAGTTGTGACCGCATTCTGTTTCTACAATTTGTTCTGTTTGGCTCTTTCTCAAAACTACCTCTTTTGGGCTGGCGAGATGGTTCAGTGGTCTAAAGCGCCTGCTTAGGAAAGCTCAGGCAACTGCAGGGACTGTGGTTCGATTCCCGGCACCACATGCTGCGCCAGCCCCACCACCAGGGCAGGCTGAGCCAGCCACAAAATAAATAAATAAATAAACAAACACAACAAGCAAACAAATAAAAAAATAAATAACTTAAAAAAAAAAAAACTACCTCTTTTTCTTCGATGTTTCTACTTCTTGTTGTTTATGACTTAACTCAGGCATTTGGAAGGCTAGAGGTGTTTTCTGGTGGTTTCTAGAAGGAAGTTCCCTTTCCTTTAAGATAATGGCTATGGCAAGAAATCACCAAGTTAGACAGACTACAGGTACACTACCATATGCACACACTATTGGGGGTGATTCGGAATGTGCATGGGAGGAGGAAGTGTAAGATCCTCAGCCCTATAATCTGGTAATATCTCTGACTTAGTCTCTTAAAAATTTGTGCTTTATAGTTGAAATTGTACATTTTTTTTAAAAAAAACCCTTATTTATTTGTGTTATGGTCGGCTCAGCCTGCCCTGGGGCTGGGGCTGGCGCAGCATGTGGTGCCAGGGATTGAGCCACGGTCCCTGTGGTTGCCTGAACTTTCCTGGGCAGCGGTGCTTTAGACTGCTGAGCCATCTTGCTGGCCCAAATTTTACTTTAGTTTTTAAACTATAGTTGAAATTGGAGGGAACTTCTGGTTATGATCTAGGAGATGGTAGGTTGCTTCCCAAAATGCAGTCCTTAGTGGCTTAAAAATGCCTGGGGTTATAGCTTGATGTGAAGGCCCTGAATTCAATCCCCATTGTTGCAAAAAAGAAAAAACAAAAACAAAACAACAAAAAACAAGTTGGCAAATTGGTACTTACCTGTAATCCTAGTACTTAGGAGATCGAAGCAAGATCACCCATTTGAGAGTTCAGTGGCAGCCTGAATTGCATGGTGAGACCCTTCTCTGTACCTTCCCACCTAGTAATAATACTTTTTATCTTTTGTCTTATTTATTTATTTATTTATTTATTTATTTATTTATTTTTGTGTTATGGCCAGCTCAGCCTGCCCTGGAGTTGGGGCTGGCACAGCATGTGGTGCTGGGGATCGAACTGCGGTCCTTCCAGTTCCTAAGTTTTCCTAAGCAGGTGCTTTAGACCTCTGAACCATCTTGCCGGCCCTCTTTTGTCTTTTTTGAAGCAGGGTCTTGCTGTATAGTTCAGGCTGGCCTTGATCTCAACTTTTGGAGCCCAGGCTGGTCTCACACCAATTCTCCTGCCTCAGCCTCCGAAGTGCTGGGATTACAGGTGTGCACCACCACGCCCAGTCCACCCAGCAACAATGAAGCAAAACCAAAATAGCAAAAAAAAAAACCATTTCAACATTCTGAAAATCCGCTGGAGACCTACAGCACTCCAAGTGTTTGTGTTTAAAAGTTGCCAGTCTCAGGGCCAGCTAGATAGCTCAGCAGACTAAAGCCCTGCTTTAGCAGAGCACAGCGGCCGGTGGGTGTTCATCCCTGGTGTACAGTGCCGGCCCCGCCCTCACTCCTGGGGCTCACCTAGATGACCCGTTGAGACTGGGCACTGGGTGTGGTGGTCCGCACCTGTAATCCTAGAGCTTGGGAGACTGAAAACAGGAGAATCACTGAATCTGATCTACCTAGTGAGACCCTGTATACCCTGTACACCCTGTCCTAAATTCATTTTTTAAAAAAAATGCCCATCTCTAAGAGTGGTGAGACTGACCCCCAGCCAGGGACTGGGCTCCCACTCTCCCCACTGCTTGGGAAGGAGCTCCTGCTGGGCTGGAGCTTCTGCAGGCTGAGGCCCAGCAGCTCTTCTGAGGGTGTAGAGCATACATGTTTGAAATAATTGGACCATATTTGAAATAATGGCCCAAGATACCTTGCCAAAAAGCTCAAAAATGCCTGTGGCATAAATGCAAGGATGCAGATACCTAAATACAAGTGAAAGTGGAGGAGTCAAAGCAGGGTAAGAACTCTGGCAGCAGCAGGAGCAGAGGCTCACCCCGGTTGTGCGTGTGAACAACAGCTGACTGCTCACTGGCACAGTGGGAAGCAAAGGGTTGTGTGCGCTTGAGGCACAGAAGGGAAAATACCGTGGACCCAGGCTTGCTCTCCAGTGAACGGCCCTGCTGAAGTGAAGATGGCACAGCAGGGTCAAACTGGTGGATGGAGAGAGAGACTGCTGTGGTAGCCCGGCCAGTTCTTGAGGCTGATGGCAGACACGCCTGTGACTGAAGTCCACAGAATGGTGGGAGACCGTGGACTAGGTGGGTGGGTGGGCGAACAGGAGAAGTTGTTAGCTCAGCCCTCTGAAAGCTGCCCTGTGGCAGGTGGGGCTCACAGTGTGCTAGATGTGCGGTAGGGCTGATAGAGGAGAGCAAAGCACATGTAGTAGTTTCTGTATTTCGCTAAAATCAAAATAGCATTAATCTGAAGCAAGCTTATGCCTCTAATACCAGCACTCAGGAGGCTGAGGCAGGAAGATTGCAAGTGCAAAGTAACTGTACACTAGACAGCCAGATCTTGTCGCAAAAAAAAAGAGAAGAAAAAGAAAAAAAAAAAAACAAACTAAAAAAAGAAACATAAAACAGAAGTGATTGTGTTAAATTAAGGTATTCATTGCAATTACTAGAATTATTAAAAGTAAAAAGTAAGGTCAAGTGTGGTGGTGCATGCCTGTAATCTCAGCCCTCAGGAGGCTAAGGCAAGTGGATCACTGTAAATTCCAGGCCAGCCTAAACTGCATAGTGAGACCCTGTTTTTTTTTTTAAAAAAAAAAAAAAAGATAGCGAAAATTGCCAGATCAATAGAAGCATTGCCGGATCAATAGGGGCTGGGGAGATAGCTCTGTGGCACAAGTGCCTGCTTGGCAAACACAAGGTCGTGAGTTTGAACCCCGGTCCCACAAAAAAAAAAAAAAAAAAAAAGCATGGAAGTGATATACTAAGCAACAGCGATGAATCTGTAAAGGAAGACGTGCAGAAAGCAAATAGTGACACGACAAATGCGAATCCAGCCCCAGCAGTGTTGCAGTGAGTATGAGTGTTTTAAGTGCCTCAGCTAGAAGCTAGAGACTGAGGTGGAGGACCGTTGAGAGTTCCAGGCTAGCCTGGGCTGTATAGTAAGCTCAAGGCCAGCCTGGACTACATAGCAAGACCTTTTCTCAAGGAAAGACAGAAAGGAAAGGAAGGGAAAAAAAAGGGACTAAAGTGAGGGGTTGTTTCGTGTTGGATAAAAAAAAAAGCATACTCCTCCAGCTCAGTGCTAGGTGGTTTATAAGGGACACCCCCGAGCTGAAGGGCAGGTGTGGAAGAATGTTGAAGGATGTGCCACAGGAAGCATAGGGCTCTGCAGGGGCTACTGATGGGAGATCAATTAGTCCTTAAGACAGAGCAGTTAAAGCTTGGGAGATAGCTTGGTGGTCTAAGTGCAAGGACCTGGATTTGATCCCCGGTACCGCATGCTGTGCGGGCCCTAAATCCAGGTGTGATGGTGCATGCCTGCAATCCCAGTTCTAGGGAATCACCACGAGTCTGAGTTGTGTAGCGAGACCCTGTAACAAGTGAATAAATACAAGGTTAAGATTAAAAAAGGCAGCAGTTACCATAAGTTGGAGGAGCACTTGGTGACGCCACCTCAGGAGTGCATGGCACTCCACAAAGCCCTCATAGACAGAGATACCTGGGGCCTGGCTGGAGGGCTGATAGGGGCTGGGCAGAGTGGCTGGCAGAACCCACCGGGTCACAGAAGGTCTTTCAGCATGCATGGTGCTCTAGGCTGCATTGTATGCTGGGCTGTGAGCGTGGTCGCCAGGGTGCAGGGACAGTTAACAAGTGCTGGCAAGGACACAAAAGACTGGGTCCCCTCATGTGTTGTGGGTAGGAATGTGAAACAGTGTAAACATTGTTTTCTTATAAAGCTAGACATAAATTTACCACGTGATTGCCAAATCTACCCAAGAGAAGCAAAACCACGCCCACATGCACAGGTGCAGGGTGTCACAGCCATGTGGTTCATGCTGGCCCCCAAGTGGCAGTGGCTTGGATGCTCGTAAGTGATCAGAGGTGGGCATCTCACAGCAGGTTCTGCTTCAGCATCACAAAGAGGCACCGGCAGCAGTGTGCTGTAGCTCAGTGGCACTGAGGCCTCTGACACCAGCCACTTGGCCTATAATTTTGTTCACAGCACATGTTCAGAAAGAGGAAGAGGGGGCACATGAGGCTCAGTAGTAGAGCACATGCTAGGCGTGCACGATGCCCAGGGTTTTTCCCCCTGCATTGAAAGGATAGACAACCCCCACCTGGAAAAACCCCTAACATGTGAAATGTAGAGTGGGAGAACATGCTCAAGGACTGCCAAGGGTGGGAAAGACGGTAAAAGGAATGATGAGAATGCACTGAAATTGACGTTCACACGGTTTTCTACACTCTAACAAAGCACGCTAAATGGTGGACACCTCCATATGGGTGTTAAAAAGTAACAGGCTGGGGACGGACTTGATGAGCCCTGTCTGACGCATGCGAGGTCCAGACTTCCAGCCCCGGCGCCACAAAGAAATATACACAGATTAACATCGCTGGGCCTTTCCACCCTGGTGCCAGAATGTGTGCTCAGGGAAAGTGATATGGATGTGGGAGTTGCTGGATCCCTGGCTGCAGCCGAGCTGGCGTGGGCCAAGCAGGCTGTGCAGGGTCTGTAGGTTCTCACTACACAAATCAGACTTGTAGTGATTCTCCTGTTTTCAGCTTCCCAAGCGCTGGGATTACAGGCATGCGCCACACCCAGTCTCAATCACTGTTGCAGTGCGCCCCTGGGGTGAGACCGGCAGGGCAGGTCTCCAAGCCCTGCATCTGCCTAAACAGGCGCTTTAATCCACTGAGCTATCTGGCCGACCCAGGCTGTGTATCTTGTAAGTAGCTTGGCTCCTGCCCCAGCCTGTGGAGGCAAGTGTGGTGCTGGTGCTGTTGTGGGTCAGAAGGAAGAATGGGCCACCCCCAGGTGCAGACATGAGGCCCCTCCCCGAGAGCTCAGGGATGCACCCCCACCTCTTGGAGTGTCTGTGTTTTTGTGAGGCACCCATACTGGAGATAATGGTAGGTGGAACCTGCAATCTGCTGAGCTTCGTCCTGTTGCCCTAGACACAGTGCAGGGGACAGTCTGAGGCTCAGGGAGCAAGGCTGCTGTTGGTACTGTGTGGCACAGAAGTCACTGGCTTCAAAGCTGCAGCATAGAGAGGTTGGGTCGGGCAGGCAGCCCTCAGCCCTCCTCCCTTGCCCATAGGCAGCCCTGCTGCTGTACTGTCCCTGCACCCCATGGGCTCTCACAGACTAGAAAACACCAGAGGTGCCTTCTGTTGCTGGGCCTGCAGGGCAGAACTTCTGTGAATGGTGACATCCTAGATGACAAGATCCATGAGGCCAGCTCAGGACCAGCCTGTGAACCTGGTTTGGACAAAGGTGTCAGGATAGTGACCCATGTATGTATAGACACTGACCTCCTTTGGATTCTAAGGACGTGTGGGTGTACCTTTGGTACTAAGACAGGTTATGGTGCCACATTGGGGTGGGGTTGCACAAAATTTAGTCTTTTTTTTATGAATACACTCATGTTAACATGGGTCCTGTTCCAAAAGTAGAAATGCGTAAGGAAAGTAAAATTGCAGCCAGTGTTGTTCTGGAATACAGGCTGTGTGGAGGGGCCGCTGGGAACTGGGAAGGGGAAGGGCTTTTGGATGTACAATTCAGGTTGGCGGACCCGCAGTAGCTGTGTGACAGTGGGTAACTGCAGACTAGAGACCTGCAGGCTTCTCAGGATCACTGCCTGCTTACTGAGAGGTTTTCTCACTATAGGCGGGCCTGGGGTCCTGCAGCAGAGCTGTGTAGCGGGCACACTGGTGTGTGCTGTGAGACGACAGGTGTCTCTGGGTGCAGCCCCATGTGACTTCGGCAGTCAGCACCTGGTGTGCCCAGCAGGAGGAGCCTTCACCTGGGCTGGGCTGGTTCTGCCGCTGCAGAGGTTCCCTAGACAGGGATCCACATGGTGTGCACCCAGAGGGCTCCGGGGTTCGCCCTGTTGTGAGTGGGCTGCTACTCAGCAGCAGGTGTGGTGTTCGGTCTTTGGATTTGTGTGAGCAGCAGCACGGCAGCTCCCTGCATCCCCATGAGTGTGCAGCATGAGTGGGCCCCTCTCGGTACATACCCGGTGGTCAGATTGCTGGGACTGTGTGTTTGCTTGTGTTAATGAAGCCTCTAGGCTTTTCTTCAGAATGTGCTGTTTTATACTTTGGATGTGGGGCCTGCAGCCTTATCGTCACCTGGTCTTGTCACTCTTTACGATTCAGCCACCAGGTCCCCAAAGAAGCCGGGGCCCAGGCCTCTGCCTACACATGTCGTCATGCCCTGAGCCTGGTCACTCTTCTCTTCTGGGGTGGAGGCACAGGGCCAGGCCTATGAGGGAAAGTAGCATCTGGTTGCCTGAGGGTGCTCCTCACAGAGCTGCTGCTATGACAGTCACTATTGCACTGGCTGCTGAGTGGGAGTGAGTGGGGTCCCCCAGGAGCACGCCTCCCCTGGCCTCCCCTGCTCTCACGCTGTGCCTGCCACAGTTGTGCAGCCTGCAGCCGGCTGTCTGCTGGAATCCATCCTCAAGTGAGGCAGGTGACTGCCACCCAGCTGTCGGGTGCTGGCTCAGGCAGGACAGGCTTCCCAGGGATAGGGGCAAGTGCCAGGTGGGCCCACACCCTGGTTCTGTAGGCTGATTCCCTCAGTGTGGGAATTTGGAAAGTCCTGCAGCAAGAGGCCCACCCCACTGCAAGGTGGATCCCTGGTGCTCTGCGAGCCCCTCCTGCCAGCTTCAGCCCCTCCCCAGCACCTGTTAGAAGTCAGCTGCTGCCTTCCACTTTGAATTCCGTCTGCTGCCGCCTGCCAGTGGGCAATTTTCCACAGAGGCTGGGTGGCCCAGAAGCTTTTCCTGTTCCAACCAGAAGTCCACGCCCCACTGCCCTCAAAGTGAGTTGAGCTCAGGGGCTGAAAGGTACATCTCTTCCTCCAAAGTATGTTCTGTGCCTCTCTTGTCTCTGGTGGTTCCTCATCCCATTTTGATTTTCTGTCTACCTACCTTTATTCTAGACCTATTTCTAATGGAGGTGTGAAATCATCGGTATTTGAAGAACTCACTGTATTTCTAAAATAAATTGGATTTTGGGGGCATTAGGATGACCTGCTCTGGGTCCCCCAAGTGATCCAGCTCACCCATAGCCCATCACGTGTGCTGGCCTGGTAGCAGATGAGAGACCATAGTCTCTCCTGAACCCTGGGCTCCTCTGTGTTGTTCCTCACAAGGCCCTGCTGTGGCCAGGTGGGGAGCTGGAAGCTTGACAGTCTCTCCCTGGTAGAAAGGCAGAGGCCGCTGCCTCTGGAAGGGATCAGCTGTGGGTGCTCATCCTTCTGTCAGAAACTCCTCACACATGAGCAGAGTTGCACAATGTGCAGCACTTTGGTTTCTAAGCGGCTGGCTTCTACTGAGTGTAGAGATGTGAGTCTGTGATCCCAGCTCTCTGGGAGCCACAGACAGGAGGATCCCAAGTTCGAGTCCAGCTTGAGCAGCTTAGCAAATGAACAAGACTGTGCCTGGCATGTGGAAAGTCCTGAGTTCAAGTCTTGGTACTAAAAAAAGAAAAAGAAAAGAGAAACAACTGAACATGTGGTCAGTGCAAGGCTCTGGGTTCAGTTCCAGTGTCTGGAAAAGAAAAGCGGGCTTCTGTCGCTGGTGCAGTGGTTTCTGACGCCTCCTAGCACACATTCCCGCTGAGGCCTATGCCATGCCAACTTCCTGTAACTGATGCCTGGGCCACAGTGGCGGGTAATTTAAAGTCGGGTGTGCGAGGATCCAGAAGGGAGGGCTTGGACCAGCAGTGTTGTCCACACGCACTGCTTTTTGGTTTGCAGCTGGCTGCTGGGTGTGGACTGGGCATGTGTGAGGAGTGGGCTCCTGGCCCTTTTTGACCTGCGTGGCCCTGGAGTGGGAGCAGGAATGGGAGTGGTGTGTGCAGAAAGTGCTCTGGGAAGGAACGGTGCTTACTGTTGAAAGAGATTTCTGTTTTGACTTCAAAAAGGCGTGTCTGAGCTGGGCATGGTGGCGCATGCCTATAATCCCAGCACTTGGGAGGCTGAGGCAGGAGGATCGGTGTGAGTTCGAGACCAGCCTGGGCTACAAAAATGAGCTCAAGGCCAGCCTGAACTGCATAGCAAGACCCTGTCTCAAAAAGACCGAAAAAAAAGACATGTCTGGATTCTGGCATTCTGTGATGGGAAGGGGAGTTGCAGTGGGAGCGAAGGGAGCAGGGCATCCTGCATCTTCACTTGATGTCTGCCTTGTGCCCTGCGCCTGAGCACCTCTGGTCTCTGCCACCTCATGGGGAAGATGGGGCACTGCTGATGGGAGCTCACAAACACCTCAAAGGGTTCAGGAGAGGTGTTCCGCCAAGCCCCCAGGCCAGGAAGGCATCGGAGAGTGCCCAGGCAGGATGGCAACGGCCCGTGAGGGTGCTAAGGCTGGGCAGGTGCCGGGGACTGGTCCTGGCCTCCGTGGGGAGAGCGGCAATGAGTGCCGAGTGGGATGGAGACGTACCAGACATCGATGCGTGCCCCTGCCTGCCTTGGGTCCCAAGCCGTACAGCTGCTTATTTTGAGAGTCTAAATCTTAAAAATAGTTGTGATGTAACCACATTCATCATAGCGCTCCTTGTCTTCGTGGGGCTGAGACCCCATGACACATAAGGTCCTAGTGCTTCTGGAAGCTTTCTTTAGAGGCCTGTCAGCTCAGCCGCATGCACTGCCTCTCTTGCAGGACTTGGGTGTCTGTGGGCTGCATGGGGAGTATAGCCTAGGAGCTTGGAAGTTGGAGTGCCTCGGGTCTGTGTCAGGAGACTGGCTACTGTGAGGGGTGCCCAGATTGGCAAGCAGGGCTGGCCAGTTGGAGTCTGAAGGTGCTGTCCCGGGCACTGCCAGAAGCAGAACTGGGTGAGCTGCAGAGGCAGATTCTGTGACCAGAGCACGGTTGTGGGGTGGGAGCCACAGGTGCCGGTCAGGCTCCCCGCGTTTGGGAGCCAGGACCTCTGGTATACTGGCCGCCTGCTGTCAGGCTCTCCACAAGCTGTGTCCAGGAAGGGGCTGCATGGTTGTTCTAGGGCTGTGAGGACCTTGTGGCTGCCAGCTTTGGGGGCTGACAGTTAAGCAGGCCTTACACCTCTAGGGCAGGCCTGTGGAGTGCTCGGCAGGGCTCACCTCTCAGAACAGTTTTGGCAGTGAGGGAGAGTCACTGCCAGGGGGCATCAGGACAGCGAGGCCGGGCAGCCCTTACCTGAGACTCCGACTGCTCCTCTCATGCTCTGGACTCCAAAGAGCAAGTGGATCTGTTGACACTTTCTGCGTTAGTTAATTGGGTGCGTGCTGCCAGCTCCAGCAAGGGGAGGACAAGCTGCGGTTCGGGTGCCTATGAAACTCGGCAGGCTCTTTTTGCAGCAGCAGGGAGAGAAGGTCCAACTGTGAACAGCAAGCCTGGCACAGGCCCAGCTCACAGTTCACGTATGCTCTACTAAATGCACACGTGGTTGGGGAGACAGCTCAGTGGCATAAGTGTCTGCCTGGCACGTGTAAGTGCAGGGTCTCAAGTTCGATCCCCAGCACAACTCCTCCGCCCCCCCAACTAAATGCACATGTGTTCCATAACACCATAAAGTCATGATCATGATTGGACCCACTGTAAAGTAGGTGGTCATCTGCTTTTTCATCTACTTTTTTTTTTTTTCTTTTGAGGGAGGTGGTCTTCTAGACAGTTTCATTATGCAGTTCAGGTTGGCTTTGAATTTACTTTGTAGGCCAGCCTGGCCTCAAACACACAGCAATCCTCGATCTCTCCAATTTTGCGAGTCTTGATTATTCGGCTTAGAAGCCAGCTGAATTGATCTGCCTCTGCCTCAGCGTCCCATGGTAGAGTCAAGCCAGGAGGAACAGCCCACACTGAAGTAGCAGTCAGGCAGCCAAGGAGCTTCTGCCTCTTAGTGTGGGGCCAGCACAGTTTTGTTCCTCGGACTCTGGTACGTCATCAGTGAGGTTTTGTACTCTGGTAAAATCCATTTGGCTCTTTTTGCTCCTTAAGCAGGAGGAGGAAACTATCATCAGCTCCTTTTGCAGTCCTAGGGGTTGAACCTGGGACCTTCTCATTGAGCTCCCCTCCCCCAGTGTTTCGTTTATTTTGGAACAGCATCTCAATAAGTTGCCTGGGGAGGGATCAGGCTGCAGTTCTCCCTCCACCTCCTGAGTGTGGGGT